>JAQGAH010000180.1:0-65153 GCA_034696885.1 Lepidocyrtus paradoxus | reverse complement strand
AATCGAGGACGGGGAATACAAGCTATATATTAAAAATAGTTAATTTGCATAAACAGCTGATTAATCAGCTGATTTTTTACCATCACCGATTTGGATGAAACTCAGTAAATAGATGTAATCAAGGATAGGGAATACAACCCATATATTAGAATTTTAAAAATTGCATAAACAGCTGACTTATATATCAGCTGATATCTGACCATCTCTGATTTGGCTGAAACTCAGTTTATAGAAGTAATCGAGGGTAGGGAATACAACCTATTTATTAAAAATAGTTAATTTGCATAAACAGCTGACTTATATATCAGCTGATATCTGACCGTCACCGATTTGGCTGAAACTCGGTATATAGAGGTAATTGAGGGTGAGGAATACAGCCTATATATTAAAAATAGTTAATTAGCATAAACAGCTGATTAATCAGCTGATATATGATTATCTCCGATTTGGCTAAAACTCAGTATATAGAGGTAATCGAAGGTGGGGAATACAACCCAGATATTAGAAATAGTTAATTTACTATTATATTCAATTATATAGTTTTATAATTTATATTTCAAGTAGCATAATCAGCTGACACATATATGAAAATTGAGAGGTAGCAGCGTAGCTGCGTTCCTCTCAATTTTACCAGTAGAATTTATTGGGTCTGAAAAAGTGACGGCAATTATAGTAAATTATACATTAGTTTGAAAGGAAAGTGGAAGTTTTCTCTTTTTCCCACAAACCTACTTTCCTCCAAGTAGGCAACCTAAAAGCCTATTTTGTTTGATCTTCCTTATATACCTTTCTTGATTGCTAATTGTGAACCTAGAAAAGTCCGACATAATGACAGACACGGTGAGGAAATTAGAAGCATTTCGCTTCACCGATGAATTTATGTCTGAGAGCGTAATGGATGGGTGGCTCCATACCTATGACCATTTGTATAATTTCTTATAAGGAGCCAATAAAGGAGTTGGCCGAAGCGTGTATATATAGTGTACCGTCTCTCTTTTAGCTAATAATAATTTATTGCAATTTATAATGCGGTATATAGCTTTATTCCGTCCTGTCCATTTTTCCTAAAGGCTGTCTTGGACATGAACGGATAAAACTGGGAAAGAATGGAAGTACTAAACCGGAAGTGGCCTGGCCATTACAACATGTTTTAGTATGGATTATACAACTTTCCAGGTTTACTTTTCCCTCACTTTCTGTTTTGAAGAAACTATCAAATTTGTAGTCTAACTCAATCTAATAGGTACTTCCTTATTTCTGAAAAGTACATAGTCTGTGAATTTGGTGAAATAACGTAGTGCTTAATTACTGCATCCATTATTTATATTTTCTTCCGCGGCTTTTTCGCCCCACCAAATAATTACCGGCTCGAGTAATAACTAAGAGAAAGGAGAAAATGGCAAATTTACTGACATCCAAATTTTCAAGGTTGATTTTTTTAAATTTTGTTTACTGTTATATATTTTTTTAATTGCAGGTATCATTTAGTAAGTTCAGCTAAATTTATTTTAGCACCGTTTTCTCTGGAGCTAAATTGGACAGTTACGTCAGGAGAAAGGAATTTTATCAGTTTATCACTGTCATTATAAATGCGCTTTGAGGTATCAACCTCATTTATCATTAAGCTGAATCATGGATGCACCAACAATAAAAGTTGTAAACCGACTTTGACAAGGCATCGCTGAACGAAACACGTGGAAGAAATAGGCAGATACCTCATGTCAGAATTTCATTTGCTTTTTATTAAAAACTCAGGTAATAATAGAGCCGAGCTTAGTCCTATTGAAAAGGACTTCAAAGGCGCCAGGCCAGTCTGACTTTAAACATAATTATGCATGTTAATTATTTCTGATGAAGGTTACATTCCCACTATTGACTATACTGTCGTGACTGTAGGTGAAAAAGGTCCGTTTCTGGTAATGAGCATGAATAGCTGACAAACAGCAAGCGACAAAAACACGCCACAGAAGCTATTTTCATTCAATTAAAGTAGTTTTGGGCTGGAGCATATTTTAGCAAAAATGTATTTCTGCACGTGAATTTTTTTGTCTCGCCGTTACATGTCCTACTTCTCTATCTGCAAAATTCTTTAAAAACGGCTGTAAAAATACATTCTGCTTTACAGAAAATCCATAAAAAAACAACAGAAAGTAGTTTAGTCGGCTTTCCCAAACAGGCGACTGCATTTCAAACAGACCAATTAAATATTAATTGGTCTGGGGTGAATGGTGAATGGTAAAGTGGAAAATGCATTATCCAACCAGTGCAATACTCTTCCATGTACAAAGGTCCACGTGGCAGGGAAAGCTGAAAGGAACCCGATTTCTTTGTAATTATCAATTATAAAGCTGAAATTGAAGGAAATTGAAACGGATAAGAAGATGATTTGAACTAAAGTTCTAACATAAAAACAAATCTTAAAACAAATCGTAAAAATCTTACAAGGAAATACAATTCCCATCGCCAGAGCACTATAAGTCTGCAGCCAACACACAAGGGAAACTATGACCCGATTTTATCGAAGGGAATCCATCAGTTTCCTCATCTCAATTCCGGATGATTTCTTTTAAATTGGCCAACCCCACTCCAAGTAGTAACCTGAAATGGAGGTGATGGTGATGATGATGAAGAGTGCACCAGCAACCAACATCTTTTTTCAGTGTGAAATCGATCAAGAGAACGAAATGGAAAAATTGCGTAAAAAAGTATATTCATTTGATTGTACTAAAGCTTTTTCCCTCCGGTAATGTATAATGGCAAATGTGCGAATATTTTTTTTATTTCACCCTTTTCCTTTTCCATTAATGTAAAAACTGCGATCTGGGATCATTTCTATTGCTTCTAAGAGGGAAAACTCTCAGGAAAGTGGCGAATCTCACTTGGCTACAATAAAACATAGTTTCGCCTTAACATGATACAAACATTTTGAATGGGTAGGTGGGTATTTTAAAGCTGAAAAAGATTTTTATCATTCCCAAAAATCCCTATACCAAAATGGTGCTTAGCCGATAAAAAGAATCCAATGTGTTGGGAGGAGGATAGGATATTATGACCGTAAAAGGGAGAGTGATGTCTGATTCCGGTTATTGCAAATTTATTGCATCTTCCTCTACTTGGGAGAGGTAGGAATGGGAAGTGAGAATAAAAGTGGATGCGAGAAACCACTCAAATTAAACCGAAAAAACTACATAAGAACGGGATCCATTGATGGGAGTAGATGTGGGGGGACTATAAGGCTCTAGTACTTTAGATCGCGTTTTTTTACAGCCTTTTAAAAATAGAACGGGTTTTACTACCTCCCATTCCCAACCACTCCAGCCATTGGGCAAACAAAGTGGAACAAATGAAAGGAGTCCATATTGCACCATTTTTCTCAGCTGTTAGCTTAATTGGCACTTGGCAGAGTGTAGCCTCCTGTTTTTCTACCGTTTTATGGGAGAACGAATAGGTAACTATATTTCAATTCCTCATAAAAGATTTCGCGAAAAAATTTCACTCAAAAAAACACGAGTTGGGGAAATTCATTATCCCATAACTGGTCTTTCAGTTGTTTAGCTTTGAGGTGGGCGGGGGAAAGTAGAAAAATCAAGTAGGAAAAGGTAACATGTCATATACGCTAAGTGGGTATTTGCAAACTTTCCTTTTCCTGACATTTTTTAAAGATAACGGCGAAAGAGTCATAATATTGAGGGGGTACAGAAAACCACTAATGCAAAAATCAGGTAAGTCCTATTTTTATTGGTTTTAGTTCGCTTGGATTTCACAAAAGCCAAAATTTTGCTCCAGCCCACTGAACAAATTCACTAAAGGCAGTTAAACTTAAATATTTATCAACTGGGGTGGAGCGACTGACCGTAAATCCAAAACCATTAATTATTTCCGCCGTTCAGCGTTCCACTGTCTTAATTAGCGGTTTTGGAGAAAACACGCTAGGAAATGCTTAGGTTGATTGATGTATCATGATGACATGAATTTTAGGTAAGGGAAATGCGAGCTTTTGCGTAAACATCGGAAACATACAAATAATTTATTTCAGGGTTCCGGGAAGTCTGCTAAAAATTTCAGGTGAAGCATTTTCCTAACGATTGAAAGTTACCGGACGAATTATTTCACAATTTTCCAGTTCATTCACATCTGACATTATAAACCTTCCAATGAAATTCTCTTCCCATTGGATATAATAGAGAAAGTGAAAATTTGATAAAACCAAACAAAAATTGTTACCTTCCCCAAAAACTTCATCAACTTTTCCGGGAATAAAAATACGCAGGATTTTCCCTTCTGAGATCACACCGGATTCATATCGTATTCCGAATCAGAAGCGGACTTTCCTTTTCCAATTCCAAGTGAGCAGACACAAGTTGAACTATTTTTTTATAATAATCCCTATTCTTTTCACTTGACATTCAGCCCCCCTTATGCCTTCTCCTTCCCCTCCACGGTATCCTGAAGGAAGCATAAATAATCTCAATTTGACATCTATTTCTTTCGCTTCGTGCCCCCATAAACTGGAAAAGAATATATTGAACAGGGCTCAGCAACTTAGAATAACTATTATTTTCTCCAAGATAAAAGATAAAAATCGTTCCATGTCATCTTTCGCACAAAAGAGGGAAGATTATGTGCATACAAGTGCACATTATTATTTTCTCTGAGCAAGGTTATTCCTTTCATATAGTTCCACCATGGCGGAAACGGGATGTGAGATGGGCTTATTGCAATATTACTTTTGCACGCTACATCACATCATTTTAGTTTATCAGAATCCGCTGAAAGAATCAATATTGAGACCTCATTCCGGGAAGTGGAAAAGTACCTATGAATTTTTCTAGCAAATCAAAATATTACAGCGATGCTCATTCCTGAACCAAATTTTAATATTTTTAAGGACAATAAATATTTAAATCAAGAACATTGGCTAAATAAAAAAGTCTAAAGTGCACTTGAAGTTTTGGAGCAACTCCTTAACCTTTGAAACTGTGATAAAAGTGAAAGTGGGGGAAAATTTGCCTCCGGAGTAAACCAGGAGAAAGGAGCACTATCAGCAATTCTAAGAATAGCAAAAAGGAAGGAAATTCCTCTTTCTGTCTGCATCTGAGAGTTTGGTGGGAAGGTCTCTGGGAAATGGAGGAAATTGGTGTTTTTGAAAGTGGCAGCTTTTCAGGCCTCCCCGTTCATTTAGAAATCCGATTTAGTTTCAAGGACAGAAATTGCCCGTCATTTGTAACTGTTGGAGGATGAGCTCATTTAGTTTCAAAGTGGAGCAAAAATTGGGAACATATTTTGAGTGATTCTTTCCCACATCACACACTTAACACGAGTGAAGTGAAAGTGAGCATTTGCAAAGTAAATAGAAAAGGGTGATATTTTCTTTAGAAAATAATATGTTTTAAGCTGGGAATCTTCTTTTTTAACCCGAGAAGATTACTACAGGAGTAAATAAGATAGGAAGGAATGAAAAGAAATTGAGATACGAAGGCGGAGTTGATTATGTCATTTTCTCATTTCCTCATTCCCATTCTCATCATCGTCAACTTCCACAGCTTGGAAGCTGAGATGGGATCCCCACACCATTAGTCTTCTTAACCACGACCACCACTCCAGAAACTGAAAGTTACCTACATCAGAATGCATTATTGCCCTCACACCAAAAAAGGTTAGACTACTCCATTTGCTATTACTCTTAAAATACTCATCTCCCAAATTCGTAAATCATCGATGGAGTAAGAAAAAATGGAGAAAATGAGATATGAACGAGGAAACTCTCCCTCAGGGTATATATCCTCTTTGGAAAGGATGAATGGGGGGAAATTTCGAGGGAATAAAACTGGGAGGGAGGATACTGCGGAAGACATACTTTCACTCTGACACAAACTAAATATATGACTGCGACTACATCCACAAAAACAGATTTTTCACGCAAACAAAAAATACTTTCATTTACGTTATAAAAGGGTGAGTGGAGAGCTGTAGTGGAATGATACCCGATCCTGCAACATGATCGGTCAGACGTTTCCACATGAGAATGTTGGAGATTTACTCCTGCTCTTTATTTGCTTGAAATGAATGGGTGAAAAAGCGTCACGTGAAAAAAAAAATTAAAACTTTTATTTTGTCCACGCTCGGGATCCCGTAGTGGTCACATTGTTGAAATGAAAGGAAGGAGGGAAAAGGGTCAAGAAAAGTTTTTTTCTTTGACCAGACTATAAAATGGAGCAAATGTATAGGAGGCTAAAGAAATGCACTGCAGTGGCAACGCAAATGTGAAAGGTTCAACAAAAGAGCCGTTGAAATAACTTTGCCCCGCTTTTCCCCCTTTGTTCAGCTTGCGAATTTTTTTTCTTTGATGCGAATTTTTGTAACACATATGCATAGGTACTTATATACAAGTATAGTAGGGTTGTAGAGTGATCTGTATGATTTCCTGAAAAAAACACCTCACTTTTGCTAGACTACTTCCTTCCGTTATCCAACAGATGTATACATTTCTCAATGGAAAGTGGGCTGACCCGGATAGTGAAAGTGAAAGCGGAAATATATCATAGAGACAGATGTGTACTTAGTTCATTCCATTCTTTTCATACCGAGAAGTACATCATGTTGAAGTCTAAAATGGCGTTCTAAGGAAGGAGACTTATGGGGACTTGTCAAGGTTCACTAGAAGCTTTTTTAAAGATCGGAAAAAAATGGCGGAGGCATAAGGCATATATATACCGTATCATGAGAGCAATCCGTTTTCCTGTACAAGTGTCACTTTTTACTCCTCATTTCTTTTCCTCATTTATGTCATATATCTTGTAACTTCCAGAATTTCCAACCATGAAATCTATGAAGATGATATGATGTGAATTCGTCATAAAGTATTATGTTCGCCGTCAAAATTTGCAAACTTCTCAAGTTCAATTGCAATCGGTCATTTAAAACGGTGATAATTTGCATACATTGCATAATACTTGCAAATACTGCATGAACTTATCCCTGTCATTAAGCCTGTTTAATTTCTTGAATTTTTTCCCAAAACTTTTCTCTGCAGTTTTGACTAATGAGTGGTTCAGACAAGGCCATTCGCCGCCACCCATACGACATACGTGGCTGCCAGAGCCACGCACTCATTACTAATGCATTCCAATTTAGAGTTGAAAACAACTAAACAGAGAAGCATGCACGCTCTCACCTGAATCGGAGAAAATTCAATATGAATATGCAAAATTTTCACAAACTCGTGTCACATTTTATATGCATTTTGGCCAAATAGCCTAGCCTGATCATACATAGCAGGTCTCTTACTCATTTTAATAGCAACATTCATCATAAAAAGGGTTAAGGACAAGAAACAATCCAAAATTGTTTTTCTCTTTCCCTCTCCTTCCCAGAATTAGTGCCACTCCTCCCCCTCCCTTCAAGACAAAGAGAAGGGAAGCTTACAAGAGAAAATGGGGAAATCCCGAGGGATTTTGGGTTGACACTTTTGTCATCAACCTTTTCTTCTGTTTTGTCATTACTTACACCTTCGTGTCCTACATTATTCATACCCTTTTGTGCACCTTTTGCGCTGAAGGTTGAGCATTTTCAGATTTACTATTCTCAAGTCAAGTCCATAGCCAAGAGCAAGGTTACACTGACCTGACTTGAAGAAAGTTTCCCCCGTTTTCATTATTTGCTCTAAATTATTTCATCATTAATTTTCAATGTCGTAAGGAATAACCTATGCTAAAAACACTGAGTTAAGTATTTTAACTGCTGGAGGCGAGCGTTCATTTATTCCTTTTGCAATTTCCTACTTTATGCTCAAAATAGAACGAGATTCATTCTTCCCCTAAAAATTAAATGACTTTTGGCATTCAAATTTCAGTTTTATTTAGACTATTTTACATTTGTAGGTAACCACTTTACTGTTCTTATCTGTTTTTCTTACTTCAGCCTTGGCACTATCATTGTTTCCGTTCTGCAGCATATGACTGCATCAGCTTTTGCTATGAGACGCTCTTCTAATAATAACTAGCCTTGAAGAAAGTCTTCTAGAGAATTCTGTGTTTTCTAAACTGTTCTCAGTCAGTAGGATGCCAAGATAAATGGATTTAATCGGAGGGATGGAGTCCTGGAATAGCATAGCAGAGAGGATAACAGCACACGGCTTTTTGCTCAGTTTCCTTGAATTTGATATGATAAAGAAGAAAGCATAATGAGCATGGGAGGACGATGACTGTGACAGTTAACGGAAGACAGATAGGAAAAGGCATGGAAAACCGTCATAACATAATTGTGTTCCCTTCATCCATTTATTAGTAGCCTGAACTAGGACTAGGACTTGTGAATGTCTAGCTGGTGAAGACCTTCACGTCATTTCACTCTAGTCGGAGATTGGCTTTGACTTAGGTACTTGGATTTGTTAGGTATAAACCAATTTGAGGAGATTGCCTCAGAAATCTAATACAAAACAGCTCGTTTTCTTCAACCTTCATTGAATACGGTATGGGCTTTACCGTATTCTTGCTAAGCATTAAAGTTACTCCCATCTGCAAAATTTAATATACGAAAAATATTGAAAATTGTGGATTAAAATGGATAGCGCCACAAATTGTTATCCACCTCTAAACAATTTCTCATTTCATATCTCCGGTAACTTATTAAAAACTTTCACCATCTTTTCAAGGCTGTCCAGACAAAAAAGTCATTCATATATTTCCAACTGTATCACCAGCATAAAAAGTTATTAAATCAATTCATATGCAACTTGAAATCTGTCTTCAATCTATTAATCACGTCAACCCAATGAATACAATCCAGTGTATAAAAATTTAAATAACAACTCCATAAATAACTCCAACAACATAAAAAACACTTTCTCATCCCTCTACATAAAAATATGAGCGCACATACGTAAATTATTATGCATTTACACAGACATCCCTTTTCCTTAAAAAAATGAACAAGCTGAGTCGACAACGACAGGCTAGTTCATATCCGGGGAAAGAGCCTGATACTGATACACGCCAAAGAGAAAAGGGGCTAATGGGCTAAACGAGGAGACAAGAATTGGAGAAGAGGATAAAGCGAGTGAAATGAATAAGTGCGTTGACTAAGGGCGGCCAGAGAAAAGGGAAAGGCATCAACTTTCCCGTTGTCGGTGGAGTGTTTAATTCCTCCGGGATCCCTTGTCAGAAAAGGACTTGAGATGAAGAGCGCAACATAAAGATATTGGATTAAAGTGAAAAAGAAAGTAAAAAGGGGGACCCCTCTCCGAACACATGGAAGGGAGCTATGGCGGAAGAGAAAGTAGCGCAGAGCAAGAACAACAAGATGGGAGGTATGGCTATATTTATAGGGAAAGTTGGTAATATTATTCCCTCTTTGGTGAAATGAACTGGAGTAAAGTGCAATACATCATATCTCCTTGTATACTTGGTTTACATATTTTAAAAAGATGGAGGGAAATGGAGAAGTTGAATTCTTTAGTCCTTCCCACTACACTGATAGTGATGATGATGATGATCGTCTCAATCCTTTCTGACGGACACTGTATATCCTCTCTGTCCTGAAAGTTGGAGTTGGAGAGAAAGCCAAGGAAAAACAGACTTTATCTTTACGTAATAAAATATATTTGGGTAAGTTGATTCCACCGGAAAAGAACAAGACTTGAGCTTGAACGTATGCATATACCTATATGCCGTATACGTTTAAACTTGTACATATTTTTAATATTTAAGTTTTACAGAAAAAAAGTTTCGCAAAGTAGAAGTATTATAATTAAATACCCTGAAAGCTAAACTGGGAGCGTATCTTCTCACTTTCACTCCTCCTCACTCTAACTTTCCTTTCAGATGAGGAAGTGAGGACGAGACAGTCTGGAATTTCAAATTGTTGCTTTCTCCACAAGGCGGCTTGAAACTGGTGGGCCAAGTTTTATTGGGGATGCGAAACTTATGAATAGATTTCCAGGCGTGGTTTTAAGCTACAATAGAGGAATTTGTTGGGCAACGAAGGACACGACTCACTGATTCTCCTTTATTTATGTGGATGGATGTGCAGTCAACTGGACATGGATCTTAAAAGGATCACTTCCCTCCTCATCTCTCACAGTCAGCCTTCAAATTGTTTCAGGCCAATATTCAACAGTCTTCAACTAGGTAGCTAAGACAGGGATGGGTGACTACGGCTGAGTGAAAACTGTTTTCAAGTCATTCCCTTTAAACTTTACAAAATGGTAAAGTGAAAGTTGGGAACAATGCGATGTTATATGACATACCTTTGAGAAGCCCTTTTGTTTGTCTGCGCCCCAGGAGTATACGGCTGTGTTAAATGGAATCTAAATTTGGAAACTGCGTTATGATCAATGGACTGGAAGGGAACAAATAAAGTCACCACAAACCCGTTTGGGATTGAGGCGAGTTATGAATTGTTTCATGGTGAGGCACGCACATTTAAATGGGTAGGCTTTCGCATTTGCAAATTGAAAATGGAGATTATATTTACTTTCCAGGCAGAACAGACTCCGTCACTGATAAAGGCTCTGATGAAATTCAATCATATTCATGTCTCTGCCTCCCATCTAGTATCACATAGACGTGGAGAAAGTTTTTGCTTCAGAAGGGGAAAAAATTGGGTGGACAAGGCGTAAATTAGAAGACTCTCGCTTAATGACGCTCGTCTTTCTTCAACTTTTTTTTTAGTTTGCATTTCTCAACAGTAGTGAATTACCATCACCATTAGTCATTTCCCATATTCTCAAAAGTTATGTGTGCTATCGCATGCTAGCTGTTAGTACGGCCATGGGGAGAGTACCTCATCGCCTGTGATAAACTTTTCATGTAATGTTATGTTCTACGATAATGTGGAAGATGATGATAGTGGGGGAAAAAAATTCAAAGAAATTTCGGAACACGAGATAATGATGGGAGGATCCTGAATAAATTTTCCTCTCTCTTTCTTTTTAAGTCTCCACTGCTTTTACTATGGATTTCGGAGTACTATTCCATATAAAACAATTTTTTTTTGAGTAAGGTTGGGTTTCTTCGAGTTTTAGCTGAGCAAGTACATATCAAGAGAAAAAAGGGAAAGTAGGCCAGGGAGAAAGTACAAGAGAGTTTTTTTTCTCTTTCTGTCTCCTTTTACAGTCTCATTAGGCAGTTGTCTCAGTGAACTAGGGACCAGGAGGACTGGATCGGGATGATGTGCTGATGATGTGACTGAGACAATGGGAGGATCCTGTAACCCGCCAGAAAGAAGAGAGGACATTTTTGGGAAGAGTTTTTGCAGCCCGTATCAGTTGACTGACTTTAGTCATTTGTCCGAAACCAGAATATAGGACCACCAAGTTAACTCATTCATTAAGAAAGAGATGGATCAAGTTGTAAACGATGATGAGGAAAGTTTCCCAGTTAAAATATTTTAATGACTGTGTTTGTCTTTCAGTTAAAACATGAATAATATTTGGATCATTGCAAGCTTGTTAATTGCAGATGGCATCTTTTAATGTTATTTTTTATTGTGTAGAGCGCTGGATATTTCGAGTAATTGGAAAAGTAAGAAAAAGTAAAACAAATACAGATGTGACAAGGCGCACTATTTGCTAAAAGTCTGGAAGTAAGATAACGACTGGGAAGATCTACTGAACCACCTACGCCAGCGTTAATTGAGCAATTACACATGAACCAGGACAGAGGCTTCCCTACAAATAAATCACAACGGATCCGCTCCACTCCACTTCACCCCGTACACTTTTCCCCTGTCTGAGCCTTCCATTCTGCTTAGACTTATCATCTGGAACAGTGTTAGACTAACACTGTTAGTGAATGGAATGGATTTTACCGAAAGAGGAAAAAATATCCGTAGAAAGTACAAGTAGAAAGTACAAGGAGAAAGCTGTCTAACCACTAATCACTTCCAAGCTCTAACCATGCCGTGTTTGCAGAGGGGGGAAGTGAAAGTGAGGAGAAGGGAAGAGCATTTCATGGGGAAACCACTTTCACGCATTTATATTGAACAGTGACCAATTAAATTAGGGGAATGACTTGCTACACACTTATACAGATGAGGAGTCGAGTGCTTTCACTTTCACTCCCTCCATAAAATGGAGAGTGGAAAGGGGAGACTAGTCTGGCTCTTGTCGCGGATAATGAAGAATTGGCTGTAATTCCTGTTTTCACTCCTGCATTTATGTATGCTCATGTTCAGTCATTAAATCAGCTACAACTATGGATGACGTAAAAAGGTGCGGGAAAAATGTTTCCGAAATGGAAGTAAATATTATGCATTTATGTCCAAGTCTAGGTCACTAAATCACTGTAATTCACCAATGTTTCAGGAACTGACGTTTCAATCCCGTAATTGCAAAACTGTTTTAATAACAATACATACATTGGTCACAAGTCGGACAAGTTCAATCGAAGATGGGCAATGAGTAACAACATCCTTTATATTCTAGTCATTATCAGAACCTCTCGTTCGAGTGACTACAATAGACTCATCATGAACTTGCGAAACAAAACCCTCCCACGTTTCCATTTCTTTTCTCTTGCATCTCCGATTTCTCCCTTCCCATTTTCACAAACACTTAGCCCAACCTCCAACAAAAGGAAACAGGAATCTTCCAAGTAAATAGAAATACGACAAAAATGCTCTCCCCAAATTGAAAGTTAGTAAGCTAGGATGGCGCGTGCACATGAAAGGGAAAGTGAATCATAATAATCTGCACAATAACAAGACAGCAACACAATCCAATATACACAATAATATGAAAAGTAAGAAAAAAGTGGAAATTGCTCTTAGCCTTTAATATTGCTCACTCTCCTGCTGCTGTCGACAATAATGGTGTGTAGATAAGTATAAAAAACTAATATCCATCCATGATTGCCTCCATTTATACGTTATATACCTACACCCAATATGCTTCCCATTCCTGCCAGAGAATTAAGAAGAAAGGAGGAAAAAATAAGTAATAGAAATGACACCTTAATGTTCTCACACATGACTTGGCTCTGGCTTCCACTTTCACTTCGACGAGCTTCTCCCCCTCACTTGTTACCTTTTCAGATATTGTTCTTTCCTTGTTTTCGGGGAAATTAAATTTTCCTTGCAGTTTACGCATCTATCACAAAACAACTATAATTATTAGCTATGGCTTTCCTTTGTGGTGTGATGAAGACACCTATTATGAGCAATGGTCAGAACTGTAGAAATCCCGAAATAATCGCCAAATTTCCTACCCATTTATTACTATTAGGGCGCTAGTACATGCGAGCACTTTGATCTCGAAAAAAAATCGGAAAGGAAAAAACGCAGGGGAGGAGAATATAAACGCATCTTTATAAAGGGGAAAGTCAGTAAGAGCATTGGCATTACGTAATAAAGGGGAAAATGTGTACAAAATATCTCCTGATTTCACTCCAGAACGGTACAAGGAATATGGGAGTGGGCACAGCTGGGGAGCTACTAAGATACAAATGTCGCTCGTTTCCTTCCCTATAGTTGCTTAACTGTCTTCATGATTAGGACTGTGTTTTAGTCTCCGACTGGATTCCGTTTTATAGTTATGAAGGGATATGGGATGGGATATAGTTTTTTTTGTTTCTTGTTCGCTTTCACTTTATAATTCTTCTTTTCCACTTTCGGGCAAACAGTTTTGTTTTTATATTTTCTTTAAAGAGGAAAAGTAAGCATCGGAAGGGGGATATTTTCTAAACAGGAAGTCATATTAGAATACGCAGGTTATTTTTATATATTAAGACAACAGATTGTGCGAAAGCTATTTGAATACTTTTTTTGTTTTCTTTTATTGTCTCTTCCCCATTTTTATAAATAGGATGGAAGGGAAATACGGATGCAAACGGTTGGTAACAGTTGATTTTAAAAGAGACGGGAGGATTCCAGGAAGACGGTATGGGTGTGAGATCAAAGCTCCTTTTATCTTTGGAATGGAAAACATCTAACGAGGTATTTCCTGGCATAAGGAGGGAAAAGAATTGGGGTTTTTCTTAGAAAGCGGAGACACACGGGGCGGATGCTAGTGAAACTGAACATTTGAACAGGATGTATAGTTATGCCTATATTTAGGCAGGAGTGAGATTCTTCCTGGGACAAAATATTTTTCATTTTTCAAGTCATATGGAAATAGCCCAAAATACTTGGACCTGAAGTCCTTGGAGCCCCAATTACTTTTTATAATCGATTGTCCCAAGGAATTCTAAAACAATTTCAGCCCCTCTAATAACTCCTCCATAAATATTTTACATTGGTCTGTAACTATATTTAATTAATGGATAAATTCCTTTATTCCTTTAATCCCCATTTTATAATTTATATCCCCCATCAATAAAAGACTATGAATGTTTGACTACCTCTTCCCAGAACCAATCCAATCAATGACTCAATATATATGTGCCATAATTATCTTGAGAAAACAGGCCCGGGGAAAACATGTCTTTCTTTTATGTTTTTCCAACAAACCACTTCTCTCCTGGGTTAAATACGTATTCTATTCCATCTTTTCTTTAAGAAAAAAACATGAAAAGGAAATACGGAGAAAGGTCTTCGTATGAGGTGTATGCTGTGGGATGAAAAAAAAATGCAATTTTGCCCCTTCTCCCAACTCCATTCATTATCATCATATTACTATTCTAAAAGCCGAGCTTTCTCCTTTCCCCCTCATCCAGCATAACCCGAGAGGGGCTCCACTAGTCCCAGGACAAAACATTAAAGAACCCTGTTGAAAAATCCCATTTTCCCGTTCCTTTCTCCAAAGAAAATTACTTATGAGCTAAGTCAACCAGGAAAAGCTATTAATTCCATATCACGCCCATATGTAATCAAGTGGCTTATACATAAAAAGGTAACATTATTCCGCTCGCCTCAAAAGACAACCAAGCACACACTTTCCCCATAATATAGGGAGCCTTTAAGTAGTTGAGAAAGTGGAAGAAAAGGAATACATATATGGAAGGTGAGAGTCCTCCTTCTTCAAGACGACATGGAAGAAAGGGCCATTCATTTTCCAAATCAATATTTCTTCCTTTCCCCCCTCCACAAGAAAAGGATGAAGAGGAGAGCTCCCCTTATTATTAAAAACCGATATGTGTATAGCAGCCAAGTATAAAGTTTATTCCAGTCATAAAATAACGAGGGAGAGAAAGCCGCACACAAACACACAATTATACATTGTCCACGCCATATTGGAAGGAGTGAAGAGCCTCCAATGGATTGATTCAAACTGGGGAGGATTTTCCTCGAGAGAAAATAAAAATTAAAGTGGTACAAACAAGAAATAAAAGGGATTGTGCCATGTCCTTGTTGACTAGACTACTTTTCCCTATACCTAAAGCTCATATGTCTGCCTCGAGACTTCTCCTTTTTGAAGATTCATAAAGGGAAATCCATTAAACGGGTTTTTAACTATATGGTTCCAATGGCGGCTTGGAGAAAGCTAATGGCATATGGGTTGCTGAAGGAAGAGAAAACTTATCAAGAATGGATGCCTCCATACATTATTTACATTGATATATGGATGGACAGGTAAACAGAAGGTGTCCTTTTTCACTCAATCCAGCCGACTTCTCTCCCGGCAGTGGGCTAAATGCCTTTGTAAATAATATAATATAATGATATAGAATGTACAAGGGAGGGAGAAACTAGTTCATATCATATTGATATGGATTTCCAACCCTGATTTATGTATTAACTCGACTACTCAACTCCATCTAAAGCGAAAGTGGAGCAGTGACTGAGCCATTGTTTCATCCCCGGCCATCAAGATCAGTTAAGTAAGGAGGTGGGTAGAGGATTTTGGCGAGGCAATTGATTAACTTTGGTGAGAGCCTAGGCCAATATGAAATTCATAATGATAAAAAATAGGATAAAATATTGTGGAGAGAAAATCAGAACAAGCTAATAAGTTAGCTCCTGTCCTCAATCCTTTTCAAGTCAATAGATCTCATCCTCGTTTTATTTTTTTCCCTTGACTCTAAGTGCGAGAAAGCAGATGGGGGAAGAGGAAAGATGGAAGGGTTTTCTGGATGGAAAAACCAGTTCATTTTCTCTGCCTACGTACTTATGTATAAATTGGGGATGGCTATGTGCAGGCTACATGATTGCGGCTGTTTTTCTTATTTGTTGGCTTCCCAGAACTGGATGAGTCCTGGTTGAGCCCTGGCGCGTGGATTGGGTAGATGAGTGGAAGAAATAGAAAAAAAAGCAATTTTAAAAGGAGATGATGAAAAATAGAGAAAAGAAAATCTCCTTCTGTAGTATTTTATATAGATATATTTTATTTTCCTCTTTCCTCCTCAAATTGAATTCTTCTCTTGTCTACACAAACGAGCTACAACGGAACAACAGAGATGAAATATACAAGTAGTGTTGGAGGAACAGGTGAAAGCAAATCTGGGATTCGCAATATAAAATCCTTTTAGACTGACTCGAGCTTTCAGTTGACTTATATGTATATGGCTCTGCTGTTATTACGCATTACTCCTTATTTATTTTTTCCTTTATTGTCCTGAGGCGAAAACAAAAAAGAAGAAAAACTCATTTAATAACACGTCGCTTCCTTGTTATTTATTGAATGGATGTATGGAGGATAAGTCCATAGTCCGCTTTTAATAACAAGTGGCTCTGCTTTTACCAAGGAAGTAAAAGGATTAGGCTTGGCATAACGATAGTCACCTTTTTCCCGTGCTTAAGAAAACATGCTCATATCGCAATGTCCTCATCCTCCTTCCACTGCAGAGATAAAAGAACCATATTTGATACTTTTTTGTCTCTGTGTAGTCTAAAATGTTTATGTGGAACAAGCAAACCATCATTAGCCCTGTCATCAGACAGACCTTCTTTCGAAACTGGAGGAATGAAAAAAGGGAATCAGAAAAATAAACAAATCCTCCAGCTGACTTTCACTGGAAAGGGATTGGGAAAGGACACAGCTCATACATAGCAATAGCTCTTATTCCTAGCAAAATATATTTGCTATTGATACACTTTCCATCCCACTTTCTCCTCCAACATCAACTCCAACCATCAATCTGAATTGAGTTGGCGGGCCACCCGTGGCTCTGTAAAATGTAGGCAGATTGATCTAATATCGCCTCAGTTTCATTCCCAGGCCAGGCCACCACAGGACTCTGATCATAACAAGCCTTTATATCATGTCATGTCATGATATCCAGCAATTTCCAAGGTGGAGGGAGAACATTGACTGCAGCCAGCTGAAGGAGAAAGAATGGGCTCTTATTGAATTTCTGAGAAAATTGGGAGGGAGAAAATAGTTTAATATTTTTCTCCAATCCGTCTATTTACTCATGTCATATAAAAGAGCATGTTCCGAGAGTTGCGATTAGGTAGGTTTGGGGAGCTGCTCCCTTTCATCCCTCTCTCGTCTGTTTGAACAGAGGCTTATTTATTTTAGCAAAAAAGTAAACCAAGTCAAAAGCAGACTATGAAGAAATAGGATTGCCTTTGAGGATTGGGCACAGACTCATGATGAAATTCTATTTTGTAACTTAATCAAAACATTTTATTTCCCCTTTTGTTTCTCATTTCACAACCCAGTTTTCACCTTTCTCTCGGAAATATATCTGACCTTTTAACCCTGTAACCTAATTCCAAATCGCATTTTCAATATTACAATCCCACGCAAAAACCAGAATCCAATTTTTTAAATTAAAAAAAATGACATAGTCCTGTTCTGAGGGAAACGAAGCGTAAAAAAAGTATCGAAAAAATGTGGGGTGGCGCTGATGAACATGTCGCTAAACGATTATCGCTTGATTTTATGCATGTAAGCAATTTTTTTTCTCACATCAAAAGAGTCATTTTTTTCTTGAAAGCATCTCCCATCGTTAGCATCCTTTCATATTGGTCTACCTACCTGGCTCCTAAGTATTATTCCTCCGATCCTTAAAGTCCTCGTCCTCAACTATGATATGAATAGGGATGAATATGTCGATACTTTTTTTAAACCAGGACATGGAAGAGCTCATCTGTTAGTGATTTGCGACATCAGGCAGAGGAGTCTTGGAGCAAGATGTAAAATTCCAGGGGAAAGAGCATTTCCACCAGGTTTGTTGATCTGATACTGGCTCTCTCGCGGTATTCACTTCTCGTCCCACATCATTTCCCTTTTATCGTCATCCCATCATCGTGATCATCATCATCATCCTCATCCTCTGCCTGTCATCATAGCATCAGCTCCAGTCAACATGGCAGCCCTGTGTACAGAACCAAGAGAAAGGGAATCAGATTGGGATTTTCCTTTGAAATCATATCTTCATCTCTTGCCAAGAAAAAAATCAGGTTTGGGAATGCAAAATTGCATTTGCATATTATCTTTATGTAGGTATAACCATATACGTATATGTTATTTTCTTCAAGATATTCTTCTTTATTTTCCTTGGCTCAGGTGGATGACCCAGATCTTTATGTTTTACGCTGTTTTTATCCTATTTTCAGGAGACTGACATTCAAATTGTGATTTAATGTAATTTTCTACTTTTGGCCAACATATTTACTTTTATTATGCGTACTCAATCAGAACTGCCGGCTGGGTGGCTCTCCCATTCCCTCATATTATATGATCTACAAGGTACCCGAAGTGTGAAAGAAAATGGCTCATGTTTCTTACCCCAACCATGTGTGTTTTGGGTAGACGATGTCTACATGTTTGTTTCCCAAGCCTAGCATATAAACTGGGGACACACCTGTCTCCCAGAAAGGCACATAAGCCATTAACAATATGCAAGGAACCACATCTTTAGCAATTCCCCCTGAAAGACCTACATTAAAGCTCTATTTTTTAAGGAACTCTATAAAAAACGAAATGCGTTTTTTCTTCATCAGTCATCACCATCATCTCCCTCCCCTTTTCATCTAAAAAGACATTTTTGGTCTGATGTGAGAAAAGGGCTTGTGTGGCACAGAGACCCCATTTTGGCATGTCGGTGTATAATGTGCCTATGTTCATGTGTGTGACAGACACATACCAATACAAATATCCCTATATACACCTTTTACAACCATGATACAATGACATGGCATTACCCAACCAGCCAACCAAACCATCAACATCCGACAAGATGACAGGGAAAGCAATCAACAGATCCATGCCATGCCATATCCTGCTAATGCATGCAGACATATCAACAACACTAAATAAAATAGTGCGGAGAAAGCTGCAATTCTACCCCGAAAAGGGGAAAAATTGAAAGGGAAAGTTCTCAAATTATCTAGGCCCGGTTCGTCCCTTTGTTACTGCATACGCATGCTAGAGTTAATAATAAAAAAAATTGTACATTTTGCAATAATAATGAGACAAAAAGTTGCAAACATATTCGTTCAAGGGTGAACCAACTGAATAGAAAGTAGCCATACACATTTCAGTTACGCACATGAAGAAAGTTTTGTTACGAATGGGAGGATACGCAAAGGAACAGAATTGTGCAGGGGACCGTGAAACTAATCACGTAGGAGAAAGAGAAGATCCGGCATTGTATGGAAGCCATCCATTCCCCTATAATATATATGGCCATATGCATAATAACTGACTGACTTTCTCTTCTGCCAATCTAGCAAGTAAAAATAGATATTCCAAAGAGAGATAAAATGCTTTCACTTTCTGGAGAAAGTAAACAAGGGCTCTTTTCAAGGGGCTCTTTAGCTTCATATAGGTAAGTTTGCTCGTACCACTTTTCTTTACCCCAAGCTTGCTTTTCTGTTGGGAAACTCTAGTCAGGGTAAAGTCTGTCCAGCCGGTTTCTGCAATTGAAATCAGTATCCAGCTCACGTCTTTGCTAGGTAAGGCTGGTTTTTGCAAAACGAAATGCAGGTAATCATGTTGTTTGGTTTGTTTTCCAAAGTCAGATTGAAACGAATACGTGAGTGAGGGAAATAGGGGAAATGGGTGGAGATAATCATATGGAGAACATTTCTTTGACTTTCACCCAGTTTCTCTTGATTTGAAAATTGTGTGGGCATATTAAAAAGCCTGTTTGTTTGAGGTGGGAAAATAAGAGCGTATTCTTCGAGAAAAAAAAAACTGAATTTAAAACTTGTTCTCTCGCAGTTAGTAAGCTGAAGTGAAGGTATAAATTACTTACTTTTTCTAAAGCTATTCTTGATTATACCAACTTTTACAGCTATGGGCATATAGCGGGTAAAAAAATTTGAAAAGGTAAAGTCGGGCATTTTTTTAGACCTGGACTGACTTGAGTGAAGTGACTGTTGATGTTGACTGACTTGGCTATTTTTTCCACTAAATTTACTAGTCTGGTGAGCAGAGCGATCACGATGCGAAGTCAATTCAAGTGCCGGAAACGAGACGGTAATGGTCTCCGCTCCTGGCTTGAGCTGCAGCTGAGCCCACCACTCAGGAAAGCCAAACGTGGACGGATTTTCCAGTAATTACAGAAAGGAAAATAAACGGGTTTGAATTACCTACGGGGAAGGAATAAAAATTAAGGAATGCAATTACCAGAGAGAAAGAAAAAAATGGGACACGATAAAAACGCGAGCTCTTTCCTTGAGACGTTGATTATGAGAGGGATATAAAATGACATGGGATATGATGATCGAATAAAATAGTTCACTAATTTTAATTCCTCCTCAGTTGATCCAATTTTTTCTCTGGAATAATAATGATGTTCGCTCCAAATGTATTTTCCGTACTGCTGTCATTATAAATACATCCGCAATGCTGAGAATACGGTTATGGAAGAGTATTTGTAATTATAGCAGAGACGAAGGAATTTTCTTTGAGGAATGTTCATGTTGATATCATAATAATTTGATATCATTATCCATCATGATTGCGATCATTAGAATAAATGATTGCTGATTCCAATTATTTACTCATGGCTTATTTCTTCTCTTGGGGTGAAGAATGGGGTTATTATAAAGTTCCTTCTGATTTCCAATGAACTGTGAAGGCATTCAAATAAAACGGGTCAGATTAGTAAATGGGATAGAAGTAAGATATGATATGGTAGTACTTTCAAATAAAGGATATCGTTATAAATAAACTGCGAATTATAAGTCTGCAGTTTGATATGCCAGATATTACCATCGCTAGTGTTAATCCACATTCGGCAGTGAATTAGCTCCGGCTGATATTTAAAACGATTTTTAGTTTATGTATTTCCATTTTTTAAATGGGAGGGATAAACTGGATAATGAGAATGCATACCTAAATACTATCAATCAACTTCGAAGACCTTCTTAAGAAATATTTATAGGTTGAGCTTTGAATAGCAACCAGGTAAGAAAAAGAAGAAGCCCTCTTGATAAATTATTTGAACTGAACTCAACTAGAAAAACTCCTGACCACTCACTAAACATATTAAGGAGAAAGCATCTTATTATGCTTAAACATATTACTAGGAAGAAAAGCAATAATGGGTATGGATGGAGGATGACAATGAATATGACACGTAACTGGTCGTAAAAATGAGAGAAATCTAGCCCAAACCCACAAGTCAATTAACATGTCAAGAATATGTCTACTTTCAGTAAGAACACGCGACCAGTCTAAATGAAAGAAAAGTTTTCCTTGATGTATATGATGATCAGAATGACTATTTTATATTCAGTCGCAAGTCCAAACTGCTCATCATCATCATGTCGGCCATGAACAGTTAAGTCAAGGCAGTGGAGAACTAACTTTCTTCAGAACACGCTTAACGTTCGATCTTCCCCAACTCAACAAAAACTCCAGAACAACAGCAATAACAATAATGCCGTGATGAACAATGAGGAACATGGAACGCACTGCCCATAATATTCCACTTTCCGTGTCCTTTTTTTACTACAAGGCCATAATAAATATGTCCTTTCTCCCTTCAATATAAAAGTCAGTCATTTCCTGATGATGTTGGGATCCGCCTTGATAATGTCTCTTCTTTCCCTTCCCCACCCACAATTACTGCTGTTTGTTTCGTCTTCCCTTTAGTCTTGTTTACGACTGGGGCTTAAAGCTTATAAAAGGTGATCCCTCCCATGTGGCCACGCAGTACCAAGATCCAAGGACCGGCCGTGATAATGCCAGTCTTCTTACCCCAAACAATGACAGGAATAATGAGGGTAATAATAACAACAATGAATGTTATCATACTTGGGTTTTCTCCAAAAAGGGGAAAGTCATTTGATAATCTTTGGCCATGTAGCTATTCTCGTGGATTCCCCTTGACTTTGTCATTCTTTTGGAAAGGGAAACGTGAGCTAGTTTAATGATAACACAGTTCATTCGTTTTTTGGTCAGTTGTCAAAAGAATTTTTTTAACCCTTCCTTAATTTTTACATGTGAGAGAGGACATAAACAGTTTTCATTTCCTTTAAACAAAAATAATAGGATTTTGGAGGCTCATTCCATTCAAATGAAACTATTAATATTTTTACTTCACTGAACACTCCAACGTGGCTGGAAGGGAAATGAGTGGGTGGTTGGGGTGATCACGATCATGTTCATGTTTTATGTCGGAAACGGCACGAGAGAAAGGAAACCATTCAAGTTGAAAGATTTAGCCTTAAAAAAACTACAAGTTCAACTTTACATTTCTAAATTCATTATAGCAGAGTGAAAGTCTTATAAGATATGAGAGCTTAAGTAAAAAAAGTGTCTTTCCGACCGGATAAGAAACTTTGCAAAGCCGCTACCTATGCCAAGGGCAACGAAACAAGGGAGAAAGGAGGGAGGATAGATGATAGCGATATGATGGGGATATGGCGTTGATGATGACTATGATGATAATGGTAATGATAGAGGCTCGTGTGTTCCTACCGGTTTGAGGGAGTTGGAGTCATATCTGAGTTCATACTCCTTCCACATTTATTTCACACAAGACCATACCAGCCACCAAGAAATATTTTAAAGGTATTAGCGGCAAGTCTTTCAAATATACCTAATTGTAAAAAAAGCTCCTGAATGAATGTGAAGTTTGCATATAGCGAAGGTATATAGTATGGTGAAAGTTTAAAAACTTTACATTACACCACCGCCATCACCCTATCGGTTGAATGGTGATGGTGGCATGGGTGCGTTAGCAAAGAGCAGGGAAACGCATTCTCCATTTTCTCATGTTCCAAACTGATTGAGAGAAGAGTGAAAGGAGAAAGCAGAGAAATTTCTATTTTCAACGTCATCATCATCATCATCATCACTCCTATCAGCATAGCATCACGTGTATAGTGGCAGTTAAATGGAGAGTAGTGGATGTGGATGAATGAAATGGCTACAATTTTACTCATGTTAGGCATGGCTTAGGGTTATACCTACTCTTCCCTTAAGTTTATATATATGGTCTGGGAGAAATACGGAGGAATGGAGGTAACATAAACGATTTAACAATTGAATTGGCAAACTTTTTTTATATGCCACTTTTACGATCCCATTTAGGGAGTAATCAAGTTAAGTCAAAGATGGACTTTGTACACGCTTTATTACTACTTTCCCTTCCCTTACAGCTCCTAAGCCAAACTGGATGTGTTTTACGCAGCATTTATGATGATGATGGGAAAGGGACAAGAAAATAGGAAGAAAATATTGTGGAGAAAGTAACATGGAGAAAAAATATTGTTGTTCCATGAATATAATAATGTGCAGGATCCTCTCTCTCCCTATAATAATCACTTTTTACCTCAGAAAACTTGTAATAGTTGAAATAAGTGGGATTCTCAAAATATTTATATTGAATGGGATGTGCACTTCCTCCCTACGTGCTTATCATGTAAATGTACTTTTTAACGGTGTAATGTTCCCGCTCATGTCACACCCTTATTAAACTCCAGAAGGTGGAAATGGGCGTGAGAAAGTATTAATTTAGGAGCGGAGATGTGATCAAAAACTATGATAAAGTGAATACTGCTTCAAGGGGAGCATGAGCATTGCCAGTATATCAAGTTAATAGAAAGTAATTATACAGCAAAATGGTAAAAAAATGATATTTATGATCGCACCGCTGGCTACGGTTCTTTTTTTCAAGGGGAAAAAATTGCCGGAGGAAAGGAAACATTTAATATTTCTCAACCTTCACATTCACGCAAAATATTTCACCATGCCCATTCCTTTAATTGAGCTTTTTTTCCTAAAAAAATGAATGGTTTGCATAAGACACTCCTCTCAACTTCTATTCCTGACATGAGCTATGTGAAGGTGAAAGCAAATATTCTCAAGATAAAATATGAACTGAGAAGAAAAATATTTGTGAGGTAAGAGCTAGTAAACGGGCCTTGAGCACTTTCACCATTATAGCTACATTTTTTTTGCATATGGATGAGCCAAATGGATAACGGAAGCCATTTGAGCAGGTACGGAACTGGCCTTAATATAAGTAACGACTTAAATGGCTCCACCTCCACTCAAGTAAACAGTCTCGGGAAGCTGAGCCATTCTTGGATGAGATGGAGCATTGTAAAATCTGGAAGCACCCTTTTCAGACCAAGCTATATATACAAGGCTTGGCAATTGACTCTGCTCATAACAAGCTCGTATGCCAGTGAAAATAGTAATAATATTAAATATAAAGTGGCATGGGTAAATTGGCACTTTGCATAATACACCTTTGCATAACTGCACCTAATTAATGCACTCCGGTATAAAGAGGATCAAGCTGAGATTTTCGTAAGAGGCCCAACACCCAAATTCCATTCCATGTCGTAAGCAGAGGAATTTCAGAGGAAGGTACAAACTTACGCAATAGCGCAAAGCGCCACATGTCACGTCATAGGAGTCGAGCGAATACGTAATGGTAACGGGTTGCAAGGCATATGAAGCAATAATGGCTGGGAATAAACGGGGAGAATGGGATTGTTGTTGTTTCATTTTCATTTCGCGCCATGTTGAAGAGAAAGTTCCCAGCGTAAATTAATTTTTTTCTAGCTTTTCCTTCCGCCGCTTGAAATTCAACTGTTCCCATGTCCTTTGGAATTTCTGGAAGGGAAAACCTTCAATTCTAAAATTTCTCAACCGGCATTTGCATCCTTTCAGAAAGATTCTTGCGCTTGCATAAGCATATTTCCTAATTTTTCTTTCGTTTAATGAAGGTTTACGGAATTTTTTCCCCTTTTGGCTCTAGCTACGATCTTGGGACAGGTTTCTTTGCAACTTTTCCAGGATACTTTTTCTCATTAATTAGCCGAGAATCCAAGAACCCAATGGTTCTGTAAGTAGTGGAGGAAGGAGGAGGCAAGCAGATGGAATGGTATGCAGTGCATGTGCTCGATTGTCTTTTGAGAAATGGGCATGAGATGAGATAGAATCCAACATATTCTTAGGTGAATTCATTAATTACAGGAGGAGTTGCATCAACAGCAATAATAACAGAATGGAGGAATGGGAAAACTGGGAGAAAACAAGGAAATGAACATAAAATCTCGAATATCTTTTCCGACTCAGTCGGTAATAAAAAGGAATAAGTGTCTGGTGTTGCGTAACCTCCACTCCCCCGTTCTGCTTCCCTTCCCCCGCACTATAATAAGAATAATGCGTTCGACAGAGAGACTCTTTCATAGAGATTCCTGGGGAAAGTTGTCGAATATTAGCTATTAATGCTTATTTCATTACGGGATCCCACCGCCGTCGTTTCAACGATAATGATGATGAGTAACGGGCTAATAGGTAGAAAGGGGTAATGGCATAATGCTCACTTGTGATTCCTCTTCCTGGCACGTGCCGCCGTTATCATCATTTCATTGTGGAGAGCAATGAACGACAAAAGGAAGTGGTGGGGAGGAATGCATATGTCGAGGGATAGGATTCAAGGGAAAATCTAAGTACAGCGGTGGCTGAAGGGACAATCAGAGTCTCTTCATGGTCTCTTTGTCTAGTCAGATTCTGGCGGAGACAAGCATGGTAGGGAGTAATCCTTTTGGGGGTGCACGTGCAAGGTGCTTTGCAGCTTATCTTTTTAGCTTACCACTATAACATGTACTTATCAGCTTTCCAAATAACTATAAGCTGGAGATGTGAGAAAGGCAGTGACAAATCACCCAAAATTTTTCAATGACGGAGGATATTGGATTGGGCTGGGAAGTTTTGCTGCCACTTGTTTCCAAGTGTTCGGGGTCGTTCCAAAAGTACGTCACACTTATGGAAGTAGTAGAAAGTTGAAATCAATAATAAAGTAGATACCTGTCAGCAAATCGACACTGACGAATTAGGCAGAACACGATTCACTTTTAATTTTAATGTAAGTAATTTTATAACCATTATCCGGCTTGCTATAAATATACCTTAACAAAAATATTTAGCGCATAAAATACTTTCTTGTTGAAAAAAAATGTTCTTATCCAGATCAGCATCTATCCGTGTCTATCTGTAGCTTATATGTAGATTTCCATCCATTTATTCTCCCAATCTCCTCAGCCAAGCCAAAGGCAAAGCCTAATACAAAGCCAAGGTCTTTTTCTTCTTCATGCCCAACCCAAAACTCTTTGAGTGGGAGAAGGACTCGAGAGCCGGATGGAAGAAAATATCTAATTTATAATTGAAAAGGACTTTCTCCCTTTCTTTCACTTTCTCCTTTTGTATCATCCCATTCCAAGCTAAAATTATTTTCAAGGCAGACACACAAGCATAATGATATGTGGCGTAAGGTAAGGCAAGATAATAATATAAGGTAAGTGCCGCCGGTCCAGCGCCTTTGTGTACTCAAGCTCGATCAAAAGGCTTCCATCTCTTCAAAAGGATAAAAAGCTCATATTCAACTTATTCATTTTATGCATGCATTGCACCGATACGGTGAATATACTAAAGGGATATCTTTAAAAGTCCCTTAAAAACTGAAATGTCAAAAGGGCTCCTCTCCCTTTTTGCTTTTCTCTCAGACTGATTTACATTATCAAGCTGGTCGCACGGGATAAGATATTCATTCATCAGTAAACTTTTAACATTTCAGATTCAGCCTCTCCCAAAAAGGAACTTTCCTTTCGTTCGCTCCTTCCTTATTAATAATGAAAATGGTAAAGGAGGGAAGACTGAAGGGAAACAAAATGTCCTTTTTCCACCATCTGCCATCTGCACAAATTAGCAAGTTTTTGTGGATATTGAAAAGAAGTCGTAATTGAGATCGGATGTAAATTCAAGGGAAAAGGGGGACAAGTGAAGTAAACAAGTGTTGACTTATTGTCTCCTGATATGTTAATAAATACATTAGACTCAGCTGGCATTAATCATCTCCCATTCAGAGCTACAAGGAAGTGCGGCCCCTATCGTAAAACTGATGGGAAACTTTTCTATTTATCTTAAGGCCCAAAATATTTCCCTCCCATTTGTCTTTCCCTTTTCTGAACGTTAATTAATACAAATTGCCAAGATATACATACAATGAGCGAGTGTGAATGGGACTAATAAGAGCTCTACAGCTTAAAAGGGAAAGTTTCACGGGACCTTGGCGTCTTCCCTCCTCCACCTTCTTCCGTCCAAATTGCAATTTGAGAGTTTCCATCCACCGGGACCAGGAAAAGAAAGCGTGGACTGGGGAGGAAGAAGTTCCAAGCCAAGGTCTATTCTCAGCATGTGGCTATGTGTCCCATCATCACCATCATCATTATATTCCATTTTACAGTATATTTATATAGCTTCCAGGTTGACACTTTTAACTGGAAGTTAAGAGCCAACCAGGCCAACAGAGTCTTTTTGTCATATTTACGCACTTAATTTTGGAACAAGTGGACTACCTCGCTCTGTTGTGTCATGTCCTCGATAACAAAATAGGGAGGACTGGGCTACAAGATGATATGATTCTGAATAGGCCATACGATAGATGGGAAGATGAAAAGGGGAACTTCTTTCTCTCCCTTTTGAGACCAAGCTGAAAAAGTTTCCTTGTTCCCTTTCATCTTTTCATATTCATAATATAATGATAATGAAAGTGTCGAGAGTTTCAACACCATACCCCCTCCATCACCCTCCGCATCACGCTATACCAATGTCGTTAAAAAGTGGAAGATGTAGGAACTGGCGAATGACGGCGCCCCGGTGAAGGGGCATAGGGAAAGCTGACTCAAAGCAAGATATATTATTCACACGCTCACACCAACAAACAAAATTACTACAAGTTTCTCCTGTTGCAATATTCGAAAAAAATGTGTTCTTTCCTTCTGCATAATGTGCGTATAGCATACGTAGCAAGATGATGTGACTACAATGGCGATGATGATGTCAGTTGTAAAAAAAAGTTACGACATGCAAACGCCTGCTTTCACTATACATCCATTCAGCTGAAATATTTGAGAAGAAACAGGAAAAAGTAATTTCATAAAAATCTATATTGTTAGCAATAAATGATCTATGTAGTTTACGCACGCACGCATAATCTTAAAAAGGAAACAAAAGAGGGAAGGGAAACTTTAAAAAGAACAAAAAATATATCCATTCCCCCTCAGCACTCCCATCATCCTCATCAGCTCATTTTCTTCCCTGGCCCTGTGAGAATCCGAATAAGAAAGAATCCCACCGCTTGGCTTACTCCCTCCCTATCATCATATTTGTAGAGAATCATACATAGTTTATTCTCCCTCCCTCCATACTATATACGATTGTGTGCATACGCACTACTTACTACTCACAGCATTATTCCCCCCGTGCCACCGCCACCACCACCTCCACTCCACCATTTCCTTTTTATTACTTCTCTATTGTGTCTCCGGAGACGGAATCTGTAACTCATTTAGAGAATACACAAGGAAGAAAAAACGAGACCCACTTCCCACTCCAAATATATATGTATGAGAACCGGAGTCCCCAATGGAGGGAGAAAAACTGTCGAAGTACAGAAAAAGAATGGAAAAAAATGTTTAGGGAGAGAGGGAAGATGAAGTACTAACGTAAGTAACTGGATGTTCACTACATTTTTCCCATTCCCAAGAAGAAAGTATGAAACGATGATTGTTTGCTATAAGGGACAAGTATGTGATATGAAGCATGCTACATATTATTAGCAAGCATATGTGCTCCCGAAACAACACACATGTGTATAGTTGCGTCGCGTATGTGTCATGAGTACAAAAAATATTGTTAAAGAAGGGAAAAATTCTGGAAGAAAAGCACTTTGCTCTGAATTACTCACGATATGCGATCATTTTATTTCCAATAGAGGGAAAGATTTTTATTTCTGTATTGTGCTGTAGAGAATAATGTTAGCAGACATAAGCCATAAGTATATGATCGTCATCATCGTCATCAGAATTGGTAGGAGGAAAAAGGCTGCATTAAGTAAGAGGATAAGGAAGTGAAAGGGAATTATGTATTTTGTTGGATTTGGACTGCATTGTCATTGCCAGACATGTTTTCATGTTTCTTTTTTCTTATTCTCGTTTCATCCTCATCTATAACGAGGAGGACATTTACCCCGTTGTATTTACTCACATTGTTATTGGGAGTGAATAGGGTCGGATGTGGAATATCTTGGTGGGCCAACACCAACACAACTGCTCACTTTCTTCCGTCCCCAAACAATAAAGTGCGTTTGCACTTGGGCTTTTCTCTAGCATCCTCATCCCCACACGAGCCAAAGACAAGCTGTCACAATCCCCGAAGAGAATCCAGCTGTCAACGTTTGACACTTTTTTTTCTTATGGCCTGAACCACCAGCACCCAGACCATACCACAGCAGTATCGCCACCCTCGAAAAACAATAAATATGTGGAGGGTCGAGTCCTCACTCAGCCCCGCTAATTTTTACACTAATGCGTGTCAGCTATCTCCCACGTGGGATTAGATTTATCGGAAGTTTCGGAGTGTCCCGTCCATTTCTTATTTTTTGCCCTTCTTCACTTTCCTTCTTTCTCCTTGTCAGGTTGTCTTGACTCAAAAAGGAAACCAGTTGGTTCCTGTTTTCCTTCACCCTTTTCCCTAATCCTAATTTTGCTGAATATTGTGTAAAAAGGCGATAGTGCGTGCAGGAGCCTACCATATAATCCGATATTTACCCAATATGGCCCATTATTTTTTAGTTATATGATGGGAAAACAATATTATTGCGATGATATCAAAAGACATAGAAAACTGATGGGCTGTGCAAGTGAAAGTGCTTCAGTCCAAGCTTATAGCAGACAATTGTAGCATGATTTTTCTCTCTCTTTCCATCCCAGTCACTCCTTCAGTATGGAGAGAGTTCCTTCTGATTTCTCTCAAGAGAGACAAAAGAGGATGAAAAAAGATGAAATGGATTGGATAGCCGAGGCAGAGAGAGTGAGTGAAAGGATATCATAGGAAATGGGAAAAGGAAGATGAAATGGGACAGAAAAAATATATTATTGCGGGGCTCCAGCTCAAGAGGCCAATATTAAAGGGGAATTCACGCATGGACTGAGCTCCAAGAAAAAGTAACTTGACTAGTCCTCATCTGGATACGGAAAAAGAGTTGACAGTTTGTCACTTTGTCAATGTTCCTTTGGTCTGAAGGTCCCTCACCTCATCCTCTTTATTGCTAATTGAAAATATATGAAATCTTTTTCGGTCATTACTAGAGGGAAGGAAGAGGGAACTCCTGTTTTGGCAAAAAAAACTTTGATCAATATTCCTTTCCTATTCCAAATTGAGTTGTATCCTGCTGACTGGAAAGTAATCAGACTCAAGAGAAACTGCTGAGTTTAATGAAGGCTCACGCAATCAACGATGGAAAACAGACAAATCCTGTCCGCCCTCACACGAAATGAATTTTTTTAAAGAAGAAACTAATATGCTTTTCATCTTATGGATATTTTTTTTCGCAAAAGTGTTCACATGTCAAAACCATATATATCCAGATCCAGAGTCGATTAAGATAAAACTCCCTTGAACTAAAAAGTTCAATAAACTTTCTCTCCAGTGGAGTGACTACAGTTGCTAAACTGAGCTTGCTACGTTTTTTTTCGTGTGGTTGGTTAAAAAATACGGTTGAAAAAATCTCACATTTTCCTCAACGCTCAACGTTCTCTCTCCTCTGAGCCAAAATGAGTATCATACGAGCCCTGTCCTTCAGTCTATTTAAGGAAGAGATATAGGCACATTGTATAGAACGCTTTTTACCCTATTATCATGAAAGTTGCCTAAAAACTTTTTTTTCTGATCCTCCTTCCTCCCATTTACCATTCTCTTTCCTTTCACTCAGCCTCTATCCCTTTAGTGGAGTGAAGAGATTCCAACCGAATCTCTAACACACTTGTCGAACAGGAAGCGAGAAAAAAAGTTGATAACTTCATTCTACGCCAATCTGTAGCTCACAAATCCTCAAACACAAATAGACAGACGTCTATGGCCAAAAAAATCTCCGACAAGTTGTGAACCGTGTGACGGAAACGGAAGGAAAACTAATTTCTTCTTAGTCTCATCCCTATCATCATGCGACAAGGAGAAAGCTAACTTTGGTTTGCCTTTTCCCCTCCTTCAATTCATTAGGCTGATGATGATAAGATTTGGGGGAAAGCTAGATGGCCATACCTGAAAATAAATCATTTATCAATATAACATATATTCCCCCGCACATGTCTATTTTGTCATTGTATCATCAACTCTGCTGGCGCTACTTTCTACAGAAAAGTGTTAATCACTTCTGTACACAGTCAAGAGAGGAAAGAGCTGCTAATGGAAGTTGGCCGTAATTACATTTAAGTATTTTGTATACCTTAGCCATAATATCTTCCAGTGACAGGAGAAACCAGACAGCAACCCGATCTTCCTACATCCAACTAATATTGTTAATGCATGGACAGAGGGAAAGCAAAAAGTTAACAGTTTCTTTATCCCGTGACCAACTTTGGCAAAAGGAGCTATATTTACTTGGGGACTTTTTTCTCAAGTCAATGACCAAAAAAAGATGTGGTCATTCCTCCCTCCATCAGAGATGCTGCCATCATCTTTTCCGCTATTTTTAAGAGATTTCACATTAGCTAATGGTAAGTAGGTATATAGCTGATTGATGGGAAAGTTTTTGGAGAAGGCAATCCCATTTCCACACTTCACATCCATACGTACATGTCACACTTTCCCCTTCAGCTTCAGGTTTACATTAAAACTCCCAAAAAAATAATCTGTCCATCAAATCCAGTCTATCACGCATTTAATGACGTGCTCAAATCACACATAATGGTAATGCACATATGCTTTTAAGAAGTTGCAAAAATCTCGCCTGCTGCTCCTCCACTGATCAGGCCTCAAAAATTGAAAGTTGATATAAATCCCAAGGAAATGGGATAATTATGCATGTCGTCCCAGCAGTCCCCATCCAATTTCCCAGCAACAAATACACATAACAGGTGACGAGACGACAACCCAGCTGTATGTATTTACCATTTACATATGATGTCATGTCATTGTCCTCATTTCACCACTTTCATGCATCCCACTCACATGATCAGTGTCGGGAAATCAACTGGTGACAACGATGATAACCTTCCTGAGTCAAAATCATATCGGCGAGGATGACACAGATACAGCCATGCGAAAATTTTCCACTCATCTTTTTTTTTTCTTTTGATCTCCCTTTCTTGTATTAATAACGAGCATTGGAATGGGGAGTTGGAGTGTGAAAATCTGAATTTTATTTCCATGAAATTTATCTAGCTAAAAATAATTTGCAACTATCAAGGGAAATGCTTGCTTTATACTAGAATTCAAATAAGCATGTATCCATTTCATTGCCATCGACAAAAAGGGGAAACGCGATAGGGTTGAAGATCAAAGACTCTATTCCTGCTTTCTCCATGAGATAGCTGATAATAAATGCACAAGGTTCTGAATTATACGGAGACTTCTCCGTTTTCTCTGGTCGAGGACGTCAACCTTCTTCCTTCGTTAACTTTAATCAATCATTATACCATCCTTCCTCTTCAAAAGTTGCGAAAGGAACATATGGCTATAATTTAGCTTGTCATTATTTTACGGTATAGCGTGTGTCTCGTCGTCCAACTTTATTTTCTCTTCCCAACAGGAAGGGAAAATTGATAGGGAAAATTTTGTGAAATGGAAAGTTTTTTTTTTCGTTAACTTGAAGTAGCTTGAAGTAGGACGGCGGAAGCTATTTTCGGAGTGAACAACAAACTTTTGGTTTTCCTCCTTTTATTATGCAATCCTTCATCTTGGAAATTGGATATTTATGTGATGGGCCCAATTATCAAATTCAATTATATAGTCTTACCCTCCTCTCCCGGGTTTTCTACAGGAAATGGCTTAATAGCTTGCAAGTTTTGGGAAAATCGATTGCTTATTAAATTTCAAACTCAGCCTATTTATAGGAGGATAAATTCAAGCAGGAAAACAGTCAACACGTCACGTCAGTGCATAAACAATATTTACTTTTCAATTCAACAACAACAATTCAATGCGCGATTTGCACTTAAGTGGCTCCCCTTCCATATATGAGTTCACAATGCCCCAGCTTTCATTTCTCAGTCCTCAGCGTTTGACCTCATTTGATCCTTTAATCCAATATGGATGTAGCTATAGGTATACACGAATGGCCGCCCATAAAAAGACAATGACATTATCCAACTTTTTAAACTACAGACATTCCTGTTTCCGAATATATAAGCAATCAGAGAGCAATAATCTTCTCCCAATTTGGGTTTCTCTCGTAAAAGCAATCACCACCACCATCATCATCATCATCATGATCACCCATCCCCATTATAAACTCCGCACGCTTTAAAAAAGTCCAATTGAACTTCATTATTACTCCTCCAGCCATTATCCATCCCCTCCCTCCTCACGCAAGTTGAATAAGAGGCAGAGGGAAAGCCCTGTAAAATATGTTGGTTTGCTTTCTCGCCTTAATCCAAAATTGGAGAAATGCTAAACTACGTGTTTGGATTTTAAAATGGGATTTTTTTTCTTTCAATTTGAGAATAATTTCCAATTCCTGATTTCCTTTTTTCTGTATTTTTCTCAAGAGCAGTCACGTAATCAGTTGTTCTCTTAAATATGGTGTGGAGTTGTTGGGTAAATTTGTGCAAATAAAATTTTATCGCGAATAATCCCGTTCCCTTCTGGACTATAGCTTTATAGTTCTATAGAGCAACTGTCTTTTAGTGCTTTCTCCAGTGGAGAAAGTTGAATAAAATCAAAATAAGCTCCCTATTTATTTACTCCCGCCCACCATCCCATTTCATTCCTTTTTAAGGAACAATCTGCTACTGATTACTTTTTGTGAAAGGCTAATACATTTTTTTGGGGCTTTCTCCTCCAAAAAAATCCTGAGGGAGAAGGAATTAGAATCGATTTTATATATATCCTTCTGCCACCTTCTTCCTCCTAATTTATCATTAGCATGCATGGCATGATTTGGCCCCTTTTTCATTTCCTCCGAAAGAATCACAATCCCATTCTTTCTTCCAGGCTGGAAGACTTTCCTTCCAGAAATCTCATTCCTCCTAATTTAAGAGTGGCGAGCGTGTTGCTTGGCTCATTTACGCAGAAAGAGATTAGACTAGGTACAGTTATTTTTTCCCAGGGAGAAGAAAGTTAAATTTATGTGTTGTACTGTAAACCGTCCAGCAGGGCTCAGCTCAAACAAATCCCAGCAATAAAAATCAAGCTGTGTCCTGGAAAACCATTTAATTCATTAGTTTCACTAACCCAGTCATTTCCTTATTATTCATGATCTCCATGTAGCTGCTACACCAGCAATAATTTTACTCTTTTTTTGGGTGAATTCTCAATTCCTAGTTGTTTTCGTGAGGGGAACCATCACACAAATGTCATCATCATCATCATTAACACACTCGTCACTCTATTTTCGCATGAAAACGCTAAAAAGCACTCACCCCATCTACAAAGTACAGCCTTCATGTACCTATCTGCTTTTACTTAAGTAATCCATTAAAATCCCCCGCACTGTGATTTGACCCTCATCCTCATCATCATCATTATTGTCACTTCCATCCCCGACATAGGAGAATAACGAAGAGGGCTTAATATTTCCACATAAATTTTCATGGGAAAAAAGAGAGGAGTGTGGGATAGGGACTAGACCCGGATTTTCACACTTAAGCCTAAAGCTTATACCCATATCATATGAAATTCGAATATACTTATCAGCTGTCATTACCTCCATGGAAAATGGAAAGCCTCCTTGGATCCTTTTTTTTACTTTGTCAACGTCATTATCCCTCCTCTATATTTTGGGGCGGTGTCATTACAAATAATTTTGAAATCGTGTCCTTCGCCCAAATCCTCCTCCTTGTCACCATCATAATCATCATCAACAAGTTTTTGTACTGCAGTACTGATAAAATATACACTTCCTGGGCATTAGCATCCACACACCACCCACCCTACACTACAGCCACCACCACCACCATCACCCTTAGCTCAACTCATATTTCCGATCTGGAGTTTACTAATGAGAATGGAGCAGGAGGCTTTGGAGGCTGCTGAGCAAAAAGGGGAAGAGGAGGATTTTGCTGGTGGTGGGCTCGCTTTCCTATCTGCACCAGCTTTTCCTCATTAAGCCTAAGCCGTTTTGTACATACGAAGATGTAAATGTGAGGGTGTCCCTCCATAAAAAAGAAAAACAGGGGCCCGGCTCATCAAGACTTTAGAGAAAAATATCATCTTCATCGAGGAGGGGAGAGTGGCGAAAGCAGTGTAGAAATAGGGAACAAGGAACCAGCTTTCCTCCTGTCATGTCGTCGTCGTCATCAAGAATATTGAAATCATCGGGGGCATTCACAGGAAGAAATATGGAAGAGTGTCATGGCATGCCTTGGCATAATATGGGAGAGAGGGTCGCATTGTCCTTGTTGTCATTGTATCATATTTTGGGCTTTGTTATATGAATTCTAATTTGGACTGGATTATTTGAACGGATCTGATATGGATATGGATGAAAAGGGGATAATGCGGATCTCTGAACTCTAAAGAGTTTGAAAGGGGCCTTAATACCTAATCATGCTCGTGGCCATAATGAGGAGGTGGCTGGCAAATACTTATAGTGGATTTTTTCTTTGAGCTTTTTCTAATTATAAAAAACGCAATTTTAATTTCCAATTTTATACTAGGATTTGAGCTAGGTTAGCCTACCTTAGGGCATTAAAGGATTTTGGTTCTTAGCAAGAGAATTAAAAATTTGCAGAGTGCATATTATTTGAAAATTTGAAAGAGATGAAAAAAGTGCCGGCAAAAATTGGAATTAAATTGCAAAAAAAAAACGCTCACGATACTAGTAACAAGCTCAGGGAGGAGTCTACGCTAATTACTCCATTTAAATTAAGTTGAATAGCGATTACGAAAGTGCAAATATAACCAAATTGGGGACGCTCTGCGCACAAGAGAAATGAGAAGAAAAGTCATTATCCTTAGATTGCTCCACTTGTAGCCAATTGTACCTTGTTTAAATTTAAATTAAACCTTTTAATTTTAATGGGAATGGGTGTAGCATTAACTTTATAGCCAACTAACGACAAAAGTATGCTTTAAAAATCCCATTATACTTTTTGCTTAAAGGAAAAATAAACTGGATGGAGGGGGACCAACTAAAAAGAAAGCTTTTATCTTGCGTATTTTATATTTTCAGATAAGCCCAAACTACTTGATAAAAGTCATTGCAAAAAAATATCTACTTGCGAAAAAAAATATTCTCATTTTCTCATTCAGTGCATGAATGGCTACCAACGATCTGTGTATATTTTTTTTTAACCGACCAAATTTCACAATCCACTCATGACTGCTTTCACTATTTATTTATGCAGTTATGTCCCCTGAAAGGATAACATTAGAGTAGGTCGTCGTTTCGTTAGCCCAGCTTTGTATTATTCTGAGGCTCTCAGCAGTTCCCTCCATTTCCAGTCAATATCAGAGTGGTTTACTGTTTCACTCATCGTCATATTTAAATATGTACATCCCATGAATAAATGAGGATCAAAGGGGGACAGCTAAGCAGAGGAATATAAAAGGAGTTGGGGAGAGGGAAAGCGGAAGCCTTGTCAAAACGAGGTTTTTTCCTTCCAGCTCCCAGATTCCATGGATGGGATCTGATCTGATGAGTAAATTATTCTGGGAGCGTCCTCCCATCCCACTTATATCTGATCCTATGGGCCTCTATACATTGTTGGTGGGTGGTAGGTGCTCACACAATACAAATCCCAATCCACCATGTCCATATGCCCATGACTGCTGTGGTGTGACTGGGGAGATGATGCAACTTATGCGCTGCCCTCACAAAAGTAAATAGAGTTTTGCTCAATTTTAAGAAGAAAAAAGGGTATTGTGTACCGGAAAGAGAATAAAAATAGGGGAGAAGTGGAGCGATGAATGAGATAGTAAATAATCTGGAAGAAAAAGGCCGAGCAAAGTATTAGCAAGAACCGGGTCGGAGGTATATATATATATCCCTCGTTGGTGTATTTGCATATGGGATTTTTTTAAACTTTTTTCTCTAACGAGCTGTTTACAAGTTAAGTAAAAAGGGAAAGCGTATAAAGATGACATGTTTTTTATTCCTTTCTGTTTTCAGCTGGGATTAGATATAGGTACATGAGATGGGGCTCGACCACACAAGATGATGAGGATGGTGAATGGCGTGGTGTGAATTTTAGATTTTGGCTGGTTGCATGCTACGCACAGTCAATGTGCTAAGATAAGATTGTCTGGACAATTTCATTCAGAGGTCATTTTAATCATAATAAGACACATAAACTGTTTCTGGGCCCCCAGGAGCTTTTGTCACTTAGTCATCTTTTATACATTCCCATCTCTCAATTATTCAAAGCTACCTATACAGTAGCAACAGCCTTTTTCCATGTTGCTTTCCGCTTGCCAAAAAAAAAAGAAAAGGCAATAAACAAGCTTGCCATTCTATCCCAGCTAGGCAGGGAATATTTTTTGTATTTTTTTTTTGTCCTGCACTACTGCCTAGCTACTTTCATATTCATAGAGTTTTTGAAACTTTTATTAATACGGATATGCGATGATATCTTTTGATAAACGGGATTTTGCATTTGGCATGGCACATACCTACATTTTTCCATACAATTTTCATGGATGACAGCAAGGGTGAAAGTAAGTTGAGCTGGATTTTTCACGTAATCAGTACCATCCGCCCTCTGTACATATATAGCTTGGCGTATCATTTGAAACGAAAAAGGAAATAGGAAGAGCTCCAGCTCTAATGAACAAGCTCATATAGCAAATAGGAGCCTATGGGAATATGTATGTCAGCCTCTGGCTTACTTAACCACTGTCCAATTTTCCATTTTGCATTAGGACATCAACATGAGCCGTCCACACTTCCTTTTTACAGCTTTGCTTCCCCCCCCCCCCCCTCCGCAAATTCTCCCAGGCTGAGGCTATTTTTTGCAATGGCGAAATGAGCTTTCCCTTCCGCTGTCTCTGCCCGGTTGTTTATCCTTTTGGCAGTAAGTCGTTTGTAAGTTGCACAGTAAATAAGTAAATAAAAAATGGTTGGAGGGAGGAGAAAAGCCAATAGTATAAAGGAGGGCAACACGACCTGAAAGAAAGTATATGGGATTGTCACTATAGCCATATGAAACTAACTGTAGTTGTATTTATATCTATGATTTCAAGTGTCCATTCCCCTTTAAGACCTTTCTCTTCTGCTGAGGATGGATATAGCTTGCCATTTGCTAATATTAGCTTTCAGCAAGAAGAGCCACCCACGCTGATATAGCATTTTCCCGTCAACTCGACAGAAAATTTGCAACTGATTGGCTGATGTGAGGAGATGAAAAGTGCATAATCTTTTGAGTGAAATGGATGCATGTTATATAGCATATATCTGTATATGAAACGGGAGAAAATATCAGGTTGATCATGATGATGATCATAACGACTGTGGGAAGCCAAGCAAAGGGGGATCAGTCGGCTTGGGGGACTATTCCAACGTGGAAATCACCACTGCCGACAATAACGCAGATGTAGAGACGTAAAAAAGATTTTTCCCAGTTGTAGATGAATGGACTGATGGCACTGGTTCCATTTACTGGTGAGTGAGGAGACCTCCACAAGTATATGAACTAGCTCAAATGATAGCATCAGAGAAGGGGAGGGATGGAGATGGAAATGAAAAAAAACTTATTTAGCATGCACTCCCTTTCGCCACTTTCTCTTTACTGAGTTGGCTCATGGCTTAGTCATACACATTGAGCAGGATACACACCCAAACCACTTTCCCCTAATTTTGCCCTCTATTGGCTTGACACACATCCAAGAGAGAGATGACTAGACTCTGGACAACTGCTCCTCTTTGGAGGAAATGGAAACTCTGAGATTTCGCTTTCCTCTTATTTTTGCAATCTCTGATCACGCTGGAGAGATATAGCGTGATGGGTAGCGTTGGTGGCTGATAACAATCAGGAGCAGAAATCACTTTACATCCACTACCACTCTTCCCCACGCAACACCGCAGAGCCAGGGGATGCGTTGTGGAGGAGAAGAGGGAGCTTTCACTTTGCGAAATTAAGATGGGAGGATGGATGATGACGATGATCATGTGGAAAGGGAGATGGTTTTGCTCCACTGATGGGCAAGATAAAAGAATAAAGTGAATTGCGTCGCTCTTAGTGTAAATGTACAAATATGAAGTAATATAAAAGGGGCTCTTCATGACTAAACGTGACTTCATGTGGTAGCTTTCAAAAACACGTATCAAGATGACGCAAGCATGAGAAAGATTTTGAGGGAACTGAAAGTAGTAATCCTCCGGTAAACACACTCAAAAGAGAAGAAAATTCACTTACGATAAGCCAACTTTAAAAAAAGGAATTCCTTCAAAAGATTTAAGTCTAAAGCTAATACTTTTCTAGTTAAGTAAAACTCATTTACGGAAAGCAAAACTAGAAAAGTTATGTTATAATCAAGTAGGTAAAACTGCTATAATTGACATTTCCACAGATTTTAACAAATTTTCCAGACAAATGACTCCTAATCCTAATACCCCATATTTATTTACAGTGCAGTTCCCCTCTCAACTTATGCAAAACTGCACTCTCTATATTAATTGATCTCAAACATCCTTCACAATTCATACTGCTTCATATCGTATTGAAGTCATTTATGCATGTACACCTCCACATTCATCCTTGACTAGATCTCCATATTATGATGAAGGTCTTTCTCTCCCCCTCGCTGATCCTTTCATCACTAGACTAGAGTGATGTTAGTGATGTAGCATTAATTTGAGCGTTTAATTAAACGCTTTGATGATTTCTTTTCTGCCTCAAGCCACATACTCACCCACATGGACATAACGTTCTGCGACATGACTGCTCTAATTAGTTCTCATGTTTGCTTTCCCCTTGCAAAGCATAAAGCGTTTGGAATGGCTTCACAATGTGTCCGGAACGGAAGAGTGGGAAGCGCTTGCTGGGAAGTTGTTGAGGCATCACAATGGCCTTTCCTCATTGTTCCTCATGTCCTTTCATCACCAGCGATATATCAAGTCATTGCAAATTCTTTTTTTCCGCTAGTTAGCAAAAACTAACTGTCAGCATGTCATGAATGCTTGGAGCAGAGTTGGCCCGCATATAATAAATGAACTATTTTTTGTGCAGGGTTTTTTTCTCCTTTTGTTAAATAAATAACTCGAGTCATAGTCAAGCTCAGATTGTTTTCATCCAACCTTTTAATATAGATGGTTATCCTCGCTTGACCCACGTCAACTAGATTTGGGAGGGAAACCATAGCCGTCAATCACATGAGCTCTTTCATGAAATTATAGATAATCGGAGTGGTCCTGGTTTGATAGTCGAGTAAGCACTCGTTATAGACCACCTCCATATTCTAAATATCTGATAACGAATGGGTAGCTAGGTACAACTGGAAAATCTCGGGAATAGGTATGACTTGGTCGCAACAACCCCACAAGGGCAATCCTGGCTCATGAAACATGAATGCGTGACGTAAATATGCAATAGCTGATTCCCAACAAGATTAGATATATTTACCACTGGGAGGTTGAGGCACTTATCTACAAAGCGTGTAATTTCCATTTGAAAGCTGCTTTCACCTCGACAATATATACTTGGGAAGCTTTTGCCCTCGCGTTTAAAAAATTGCATGGGAGGGCTATCGATTTTTCTCTCCGGTTTGGATTTAGCATGGACCTGGGCTATACCGGATAACGTTGTGGCTCTTATCCCATGACTGATTGAGTACTGGACAGGTATAAATAGGAATGAAAAGACATTATGTGCCATGTCTACATCCGGTCAATAATGTTTTTTAATTGAGGCTAATTCAAATTCGCAGGAGGATAAAAAAATCAATTCCACCTTCCCAATCTATGGCAATGTAGGTCAAATAGGGTTTGTTCATTTGCATTGGCCAAGCTAATTATTATTTTATTATATTTGTATTTGCCTTGAACACAGCCATTTAGTGTCCATCCCCTGTCATGGGTCAAATCCCACCTCGCACGCACAACGCACGTTAGCCCCGGCCATTACTGGACGGACCAAAATCCTCAAAATCCTTCCCTGGTAATAAGATGTGATGGGGGAGATGGAGCCAATTAAGAAAAATTAAGCTGACATGTTTGATCTCTTTATCAAAGAAAGATATTAATGGAACTCCAAATTATCGTGTCAATGCCAGCTCAACTTCGCAGAAAAGGGAAATTCGAGCTAATAAAAGTAGACAAGTAAAGTAGGCTAAGATAACCCAATAAAAACATAAGCCGCGGATGGCAAAAGGCACATCCCCACACACAACTTTGGCAACACTGACATGTGTATTCTGAGAACGCTGCCTATCAATAAGAAACCAAGACAAATTCCTGTCATACTCATATAGTTTAGGGCATTACCAATGAGCTACTTTCTTAAGAAAAAGAAAGTCACTCAGCTATATCCGTTAAAAAAGCGTCCATATATGAAACTGCGAAAAACTCTCGTTTTTCTTATATGCTTTATTGTCCGGAATTGGTATTCCAAGTTGGTCCTTTTTTTCCTCAATTTTTTTTGCACGTGCTTCCAGTTCCTTGCTTCCTCCTATAGCTACCTGCGTCTCCCTGCTTGTATGTGAAGTCGAACTGTGACTGATGAACTTATTGCCTGTCCAAACTCCACAGAGCTGTAGGTATTGGTACAAATCACTCTTTAATTTATTGGTAAATGCACATAAAAATAGGGGAACATAAAATTGCCATGTAATTTCCTCTTTTTACAACCTGTCATTCAAACAAAAGGTCACAAGCCGTACTTGCTGCAGCCACGTACCCATTACGGTCGTAATGGGAGGATAAAAAAGCTGCATTTTATATTTCTACGTAAAATGGTAGGAAAATATTCGATAAATTATACCTATATAAACATGCCTTATTGTAGAGAGAAATAGGGTTCGGAAAGGGATATCGGATCAGGATTGTGGCATGGAAAAAACAAGAGCTTAGGCCCTTCCATTTATTTATTTCTGAGCATTAAAAAGCCACTCTCATTCGTTATCAAATGGATGTAGAATGGGTAGTAGTAAAAATATCGTTATGTGCTAAAAAATTCTTCAAGTAGCGGAGCCTTTTGTTTGTTTTCAAGCAGTATAAAGTGTTACTTAAAAGGTTATAGCTATATCCTATCCAATTTTTATTTTTAAATAAACTGAATAGCTGACAGATTGATGAAGCTTTCTTACAGATATGTTTTCGTAGTTGTATAAAATGCCGTTCAATGTTGCTCTGTATACGTTAATTTGTGAAAAAATAAATCTTTAGCCTGTGACCGGATCGACTTGAATATGATACACAGCCTTATCTGTAGACGAAAACACAATTTGAAAATTCGGAAGTGTCCCGTGGTCACGGACAGACGGATAAACCGCTGCTCGAACTCAATTTAGCTTCATATCTTTATAATAATTATTCCTGTTTCCTCATACTGGCATAAAAACAGCAAATGGAGCACTGCAGATTGCAGCAGGACTAGACTTAAAATATTGATGTACGTCGTGAATAATGGTGATATAAGTCATTGCACCTACCTAATCGGTGATAAATTACTGCAAGCAAGGTTTTCAGTCAGAGAGAAAAGGAAAAGGCGAATTATTTTTACACACAGCAAATCTTTGACACCCTTTCCATTCCAACTTTTCTGCCAATACAAAACGAACTATTTCTCATTGGAACTTACCTTGGAAAGAGCGATAATGATTGCTCCTAATAAGCAATACAAAAAGGTGTATATAAACGTGGTTTCGTCGCCTTTTGATCATCTCATCTTTGATAATCCCTTCTCTCGTTTTTTTCTTCTGCATTCCATTCAGACTAAACAGGTTTCATGCATGCATGCATATAAAATAGAAAAAAATATAAAGGGTAATGACATAACTCGTGTATTATTCTTCCCACGTCCTCCTTGTCTTTTTGCTATTTACAGAGGTGTTCTCGGAAGTTGTGAGCAAGTATAACTTTATGTATGGTGAGATAACTTGTGGAACAAAATAAATTCTATTTTTTTGCAACGTTGATTTTTTATGCCTGTTTCTCGACTCAGTTCTGTTGTGGTTGTTGCAGAGAGAAAATAATAAAAAAAACGAGGGGAAATCTGTACCTAAAACTTTTTTTTCGCCAAGTTGATGATGCCCATTCCAAAGGAGCGTACACACTGACACGGAAAATTTTTTTCTGGGAAATGAAAATCAGAAGGAGAATTGCCAAACAAATATGTATATAAAAGTGCAGAAAATGGAAGGGGAAGAAAGTGGGACGAAAGGAATGGGAATAGTTTTGAAGAACTTTTTGAAGGGAAAAATGTACAACAGATTTTCTTCCTTGTCCTTTCACCAGAGCTGGTGGTGAAGCCAGAGCAGACAGACATAACATGACATAAGTTCCCTTATATATTTTATATTAATGCTTTCCCTTTATTGTTATGATGTGGAAGAAAGTTTGGAGTGGGTTATGGGCGAGTACATGAATTTGTTGTCGATGAGCAGGTGGGTTAGGAAGGTTAAAAATGTGGAACATTCCTTACTTGAGCGGAAACATGTGTAGAGTTTGTAGGCCCTCTGACAGGTCTGATATGTTTTTACTACCTTGTCTAAGTAGGTATAGGTATCTGTATGAGGAGGAGGATGATGATGATGGCATGTCTGTCTGTAAGTGATAGCAAAGAAAGAGAAAAGTTTTTTTTCTTACCTGAAAGGGCTGATGGGTTGAAGAAAATGGATGTGGATTAGGGAATGTAGAGGGAATGTAAATATTCTGTAAAATCAAATAGAAAAAGACATTTAAAGTAAAATATTGATTGATAAGGTAGCATTACGGGATTATTGGGAAAGTCCTCGTTACTTTTATGCTTTGTGGTGGATAATGATATGACTTGTCAATCATTTTTTCCTTGGGAAATTCAACACAATAGGGAAATAAGTCATATCGATTTCTGTTTAAATGGGAGCAACTCTCGTTAAAATATCGGACGGTTTGCGTTCCCTCTCAGGTTGCTAATCGGCTACGGTAACTTATTGTCAGTTTTCTTAGGAGCCTTTTTGTCCAGCCGATTCGGGCTGCTTGTAACTGACAAGAGCATGCGAATGGAAAGAAAAATGAGAGGGGTTCCAGTTAATTTTATTTGGGCTTTTATTACTTATTCTCCCTGTAATCCATTCTGAGTACATTTTTGATTTCGTTCAAGCCACGTGAAGATCAAAAGCTGTCTCCAAAGCCATTATAAAATCTCTCCAACGTATCTCCATCCCATATCTAGCAATCTGTAAATGGATTAGTTGAAAAGCCACAAAATATTAGGTCCATTTCGGTCACTAAATAATAAAAAAGCAAGAAGAGTATAATATCCCAATATATTACGCAGAATTCCCTTTCTTCCTTTTTCCTCCCAGTCAAAGTCCCATTTACATTTCGCAACTGTGGATAAAAAAAGTGCGCAAGCAAATGGGATGGCTGTGACCACACTCTGGAAAGGAAGAAGATTGATAGATCCATATCTCTAAAAAATGCATAGCGCATTTCCCCTTCCCCTTTTTAAATAGGAGAATAGCCAAAAAAAGCGGTATAAAACTGGGAAGAATGGAGCATCCCCGGAATGAATACGACTTCACGACGTTTCTGTGGGCTGGGAAAAGTCCTTTTGAATTGGAGTGGAACTGTCGAGACTCGAGTTGAGAGTGAATCGTACCAAAAAAAAACTCTGCTCATTGTCATAGCCAAAAAATTACACAATGATATGCATGCAATTTTCATTTCCTCCCAGAAACCCAACCGGAGCCAAAGAAAAAAAGGCCATTTTGTACAGACGACTAACGGAGCTATTGCGTACATCCAGTGAATAGTGAGTTGAGTGCAGTCTCATTTCTTTTTGTTAGTCTTCCCTCCTTTGCATAAGAAAAAAAAAACTGAGAAAAATCCACTTTCTCCAGGGTTGGCTCTGGCAAGAGTGTGGAAACTGGGACGAGCGTGGAGTTTCACAGTTTCCAGATCTTGCTCCGTGTATAGAAGAGAAGTAATAAGAGTAGTAAAACCGGTTAAATGGTTTGATCCAGTAATATACACCGAATAGCACAGCAGCGCGCAGTGACTATGACTATCTCTCCGAGTTTTTTTTTACTACGACCTAAACTTGCTACCTTCTTTACTGTCCTGGCTTCCTTCCTTAGTGAAGACAGAACTTTTTTTACATTTGATTTTTATTCATTCACTTCACCATAAAAATGGCATTTGTGATTTTCTCAATTTGCAATTTGCACGAAAAAGAGATATGGAGGTTGGCTTTGCCCACTTTTACTGGGACTCGCATGACATGCCATGTGGCATGATATGACTTTGCGAACTTTTCAATAAAAGAAAACTATCTGGCTTGAGACGAAAATCTTGTCGGTGTCGATTTGTCCTGTAAGGCTTTTATAAAAAACACTAACAGTTTTTTTCCCTGTTCGCTTCATTTCAACTCGAATAAAAGAACGCAATACGGACAGGGAGCTGATCATGCATGTGGAAGTAAAAATGAAATGGTCTATGTATTATGTAGAGATTATGTTGACATGAGTAGTTTTTTTAGTCTCAATGCTAACTGCGAAAAAATAGTTTCTGCAGAGACGACCGGACGGAGAGGGTGCAAAATAATGTTTTTGATATCCTGCCTGCTCAGAAATCCCGCAGGGGAATAGGAATGCCAGGGTCAGTTGCTTTGGCGTGACATTTAAAAATTGTATATTGGACATGATTCCTTCCCTCTAATCCTATTTATAGAAGTCAGGCACAAACTGGTTTTCAGTGTCGATTTCCGCTTCAAATTCTCTATATTTGTTTTTTAAATGTTGTTTGGAGGAGCTTTAATATTTTAAGCTTTTCATCTCGCATCCAGCTCATATGTTTTAGCCTTGCTTTCTACCTTATTTACTCTGTCAGTCAATCCCAGCTTTAAATACATATTTTCCATGTCCTCGCAAGACGTAAACATGACATGAGTCCAGTTTATTTTTCCCCCGTCGCAGGACAGCCCCATGAGTATTTAGCAAAGTACAGTCAAAAAGTAAATGTTGCTAGTCAAACAACAAGAAAAAAAACTTGAAGAAATAAAAAAGGGGGAAAATCCAATCATAGGCTTAGCGAAAAAACCCAAACCAAATCTTTTTTTTTAAGAAAAAAAAATCCCTAACAATTCTTTCCACTCTTCACGTTTTTTTTTTCATCAATTATCCTTCCTCCTATCCTTTATTTTCACGCTATCGTTCCACTTTCACTTCACACTTTGGGTGAAAGTGACGAAAAAACGATATATATCTTATATGCGTGGGACGAAAGGACTTGATGAAAGTTAAGCTTCTCGAAAGAAGCTCTCGGCTCCTTATAAAAAAAACAAGTTCATAAAGACGAGGTCTTTTTCTTCCCAGCTTCGCTTTCACCAGAACTCTCATCATCCAATCGTGTCGCTCATGGCTAGGGTGTCGTAAGTTAAACCGATATAGATTGTCCGTGCAATATGAATGAGGACGAGCAGCTGGTTCGTCTCTTCTCATCAAAACTATACATATGTAGGGAGACTTTTCTCCGTAAACTTTTTTGAGAAGTGTAAAGCCCTGGTTTTTTTCTATTATTCAGCGTAAGGTCACAATCCTTGTTTCCTCCTATAAGGAAGTTTTCACAGCTGACCAGACTCTGGACAGAGAAGAATAAAAATAAAAAGGGATAACAAAGTAGATCGCTCCCAGTTTAGAAAAAAGTGGAGAAAAGTCCTATATGGCCGTAACAACATATAACACTTCCATGAAAGGAGTTGAAAGTGGATCAGAAACTGGTCAGAATTCACTTGCCCACTTTTCATACAAATATAATGAGCGTGAGAGAAAGTGACCATAAGTAAACTAGGTTGGGTGGTTATTGGTTTTTTTCTGTGGGGAAAGCAGTGACGACAACGGCACTGATGTAATGAAGGTAGAGCATACGCTCTGTGTGTAGGTAAGCAGCTTTAATAATAAAAATGGCTAGCACCACCGACTCCACAGAGCCATACGTAAATAGACCTAAGAACAAAGCCACAGGCGAAAGGAGAAAGTCCCTAGTTCTGAGCGGATAGTGACAACAATACCTATTTGAGCTATCAGGCATGTATGTAACTAAACTCATATATTTTCAGGGAAAGAAGAAAAAGCCGAGTTTTTTTCTCTTTCCCTTTGTTTGACTCAATAAGTTTGAGTGAGTGAATGACAGCCATTGACTTCCTATTTTGTTTCCTTTCACTGGGCTTCTCTGTTGATGCAGAAGGTGTTTCCCTAGACTTTCACTTTTTTGGCGAGGAGGTGAGATCAAACTATAGTTTTTTCTCGGTTGCTTTCCCAAACAAAAAAAGTGCGAAAAATCGGAGCAATTTTTCTCCTTGCTGGGCTCTTTATTGATCCCAAGTCATTCCTTATATAAGTGATATACATAAAGATATAGAGGTCTATGTGCATTTTATAAGATTCAGCTACTTTCCTTTTCTTGTCTTCATTTATATTTATGTGTGTTGATGTTGTTTGCTCTGCTTTGTCGGATTTTATTTTTATCAGGCATTATTTGATTCCCTCAGTTTGCTTTTCAAATATTTTTTGTAGTTTTCTGATTTCTCACAGTCTTCCACTAAACGGTTACAAAATAATTTTACCAAAGACACGTCTATTGTTTTATTTGAGGAGGATTGGGAAATAATTAAATAGACAGTTGGGCACAGGAGAAAATTCCCGAAACAATCTTCCCCTATACCCAACTGTTCACTGTTGGAAGGAAACTTGACTAATTTTACTCATTTAACGACGTTTACTTCAAACAGTCCAACGTAGTTGTTTGTTAGCTAACGATTTTCCTGCTAATGGGTCATCACAACGAATGTTTCATTACGCAAACTCAACTATCCCTAATGACTGAAACTTTTATTTTTAAATACTTTCTAAATTCCCAGCAATAATTACAAAATCTCTCTTTTTACTCTCTTGACTTTCCCTAAACTTTTTTTCCCCAAATAATAAGCCCAAACTTACCTCCCATTTCCTCCGAATCTCAACAAGAGAAATTAGACTCAACTTAAAAGATTGAATGGCACAAAGTGTAAGATCTGTCAAGTCCTTTATTTCTTTTCATTTAAAAAAAAAAACTTGTCCCTTCTCCTTTTAAATCTATTTAATGGAAATATATTAAATGCACAAAGCTCACTTTCCCCCCTTTAACTTTTCACCAAGCTCTTCACAACTTTTTTTTTTCACAGAACAGGAAAGAAAAAAAATTGTCTCTGGAAACAAAATACACACGGCTGGAGAAAGTGTTTGGCACGACAAGAAGATATTAGTTTTCTTGTAGGGAAAGCAAACAACAAGTTTTGAAGAAAAAAAAATGCCTTCCTCCGCGCTAGTTCAATTTTTTTCCCAGGGAACTTTCCGTCCTAACTTGTCCTTAACACTTTTTTCTCTGGTTTTTTTCAAGTTTCAATTTCACTGTCTGTCCCTGTCCATTCCTTGAGATCCGAGAATAAAGTTCCTTTCTCTAGGCTCATTCAATAGGATATAAATTCTCAGAGGTTGTTCTCTCCTCCACTCGTTGAAATTCAAAGGGATGGGTGGATGAAGGGAATTTGGGGAGAAAATCACTGTAAAACCTCGAGTAATTTTGGAGTTAAAGCCCCAACCGTTTGTTTTCTCCTACAAGAGTACATAAAAAAAGTAAGTTAATAACAATTTACTTTTATTACTCTCCCCCTTAATGTCCCTATACTTTTTTTATCCTTTTAATATCTATTTTTGAAGAAGAGGAATGGAAGGCAATCCGCTTCCAAATGGAACAATGGAATTCCACAGATTGTTTGTAGGTCAGCGATAGGCCCAAGTCAAAATAAGGAATGCGATATCTGATACGCGATTTCTTTCCCTCTCAGAGTGAAAGGCCAGAGACAAGAAGAATTTTGTTCCAAGAGGGATGGTCGTTCTTTAATAAACTATTTTTTATAGGAGCTTCTTGTCCAGCAGCTAAAATTTTTTTTCAGGAATAAGTCAGGGAACAGATGCACTTTTGCTTTCCCTGGATCTGGAGAATAATAGCAAAAGGGATGGAGTTTTTTTTTTGGCGATTTTTTTTTCTCTCGAGCAGGTTGATTCTCCAGGTTTGCTTTTTGCAATGTGCTCCCCACTTAGTGTTTTCTTACAAGGAAAAGTTTTCACTTAGGTAATTCTAATACTTTCACCTACTTTCTCCTGTGACCAGTGGTCAGTGACATTGTGAGTGGGAATGGGGAGCGAGAGGCAGGAAAAGAAAGTTAACAAGAGTGTAGTTTATCTTTCCTTTTACTTTTAATACCCTTTTGGTGGTGTTACTCTGCAGCCGTGTCTTTTTCCGCCGTGTCCGGTGTCCTGTAAATGAGAACATAGACACGGAGAAAGGAGGGACGTGAGAGCAAGCTGATTATTTCCTTGTTTGGGTGAGGACAAGCACAGCAGTCACGTAGTCATGATGAGCTTTTCCCGAGATCAATAACGGGAATGAGATGATGAAGGGAGGAAAATGTTTTGGGGAAAGTTGGGAAATTAATGATTGTTATTATTACTCTTGTATGAAAGACCCTAGCTGCTCCCATTCGTCTTATCATCGCCTCTTGTTTTTGCCGTGGTGGAAATTAAGACAGAACAATATTTACTTACCGATTTGAGTCTCAACTATCTGCTTTCAGGTTTTGCTCTGCATATTTTTCTATGAAGTAGGGCTCTTGCTCAGACAACTTTCTTAGGATTTCACTTCCGATATTGCTCTGGTGAAGAAAAGTTGAGGAAAAGGCAACCCTTTTTCTTCCACTCTATTTTCCCTTTACCTTGTCGAATTTGATCCGTTCCTTTTTTATTCTCCCTTTCAAGGAGAAAAGGGAATGAAGTGGCCTTTCTCACTTCAGCAAACAACAAGAATAACAACTATAGCAAGAGATTTAAGGCAGGGGATCACTTGCAGCAGGAAATAATCTGTATTTATTTTCCCCTCAAAATCCTCACACGTTCCCTTTTGTACTCCTTTTTTAAAGAGAAAGTTGAAATATAGACTCACACCAACCGTCTGCCTTTCCTGTCCTACACAGCCTGTCGGACTTTCACAGGATATTGCACATCTCCCCACCAATCCGTTTTTTACGCTTTCACATTTAAAGAAACCTACTTGATTTCCTCCGTTTTAGAAAAAGGAGAACAGGAAAAGGAGAGATGCGTTCTTCCTCCACTTGGCTAAAAAAAATGGTGGGGGGAAGCACTCAAATTGAAAAATGTGGGGGGATGGGATGCATACTAATAAGGCTGCTTTTAAGTGATATAATGTCGGAGCTGGAGAACGATTTGTTGCAGTTTTTTAATACGCTTCCTCTCAAAAAGAAATGAGCGGAGGAGGATCGGCTGAGTCCTCCTTCCTCCGTGTTTTGGAATTAGGTTTATTTATTTATCTTGATGCTCCTCTCTGGTTTCACTCCAGGATTGGGAGAAGGCGGAGCAGACACTATAAATGAGTCACATATAGACAGATTGAGAGGAAGCATTAAACTTTATTACTAGTTGAGTCGGGGAGAGTTCCCAAAAAAGATGTAGATGGTCCGGAGAGGGAAAAAATCCTTTTTATTTATGAAAGTGCCGGATTTTTTTCACATTTCACAAAAAAACCAACTATTTTTTTTCTTATTTAAGCCCTTATCAGAGAAAAATTACGAGAATGAAGTTTCAAAATGGGTTCCTTCTGAAATAGAAATGTTTTTATGTAAGTTTATGCAAATGTATTGCAGTTTTTTAGTACCGTTTACAGTTTTACGCCCAAAACGCGAGACAAAACAGGGTAAGCCTGAGAAGAAATTATTTTTATTTCTTTAAAAATATCTAATTTCCTCACTTTAAACCACAGTTTTTTTCCTTTCCCTAATTTGAATAACACTTACGGATATTTCCGGTACATAAAATGTATGAAAATAGAATGACATAAATTGTGTGAAAATATTTCACTTGCAAAGTGTTCGCTGCATTACTGCACTGTCACACGAGCATATCACCAGACCACCACGACCACACCAAACACCAAGTCACTGCCTATTTCAACTGCTAAAATTCCCATAAAAGCTCACGCACTGCGAGAACTCAGACTTGAATGGAGTTAAAAGAAAACAGTGACATTTTTTCCATCTTTTTCAATTCCTCCTTTCTACAAAACCACATAAACTGGGAAGAAAATGGTTGTTTAAATGGTAGTAAAAATCTCCCTCAATTGTCAGAGGGAAGGAGGAGGAGAGGAAAAAGACAATTTATTTTCCTTGAATTTAAGTACTTATGCAATGGAATGAAACCGTCGATGCTTGCGGCTTTGGAGAAAACCGTCCTGCTGCTTCACTCTCTTTGGGTCTCTGTTGGACTGCGCTGGGAAAGGCTGATTTCCGGAGAATATATATGAAAAGGGAAAGACTGGCATGGCATGGGATGGTGAATACTAAGGTGGTGGCACTGGCAGACATGAAGGCTGCGGGAAATGCTTGCGTAGGGAAAAAAGGCTGGGAAAAGTGGAATGCAGTGTGTGTGGAAGTGGCAGTGCAATACAATTTTCCATACTGGCTTCGCATGGCAGGGAACTTTATATACTGGGAAAATTTACGCGATCCAGGAATGAAGGGGGAACGTGCATTGGGAGTGGATCTCTAGCTTCACTATATTATATTATGAGAGGGAGGAATATTTTCTTTTTGGAGAAAATGCATAGCTTTCAAAGTTTATACCGGGGATGGAATGTGGATCGGATAGTGAGGTAATGGACTTTGAGTTAAATATATAGCTGCATGAATAATTGCTGAGGGGATTGGGAAATTATTCTAGTTTCATTTTTTATCCGTGTAGGAATGATAATAATGATATGATGAGGTGCATATTTGCTCATTTTTTGGTAAACATAAAATAAGGTGTCATTTGGCCAATGAGGAGGAAGGTCTCATGATGAAGGTCAGCATTATTTGAAGGGTGAGGTATCACAGGTTTCTCTACAGTTCTGCAGTTGGCAGCTGGGTGGGCATAGCGTTGCCGTTGAGACTTGTTATGGTATCGTTAAAAATATGATGTTTTATTGAAGGTTTCAATCTACCGACAGAAATAGATTATGAGTTTTTCGTAAGCTTTGACAATCTAAATTATATTGGGCTATGGGATCATCATCAGAAAGAGCACATTAGGAAAGGCAGCATAACAGGAATACGTAGGTTTTTGTATAAAAGTATTTTTGCATGTTTTTAAACATCCGGGCTGAGGGTTTGGGGGGAAATCATAAACAAGAGGATTCCATTCAAAAATTCCAACCTATAAAAAGAGATGTCCGTAATAAGTAAGAAGAAGGTAAAGAAGCCGCAAAATGTTTCGAGAATTAAGCTCCCAGGAATCGAGAGCTATGAGAAGGAACTCGAGTTTACGTATGTTACAAATGACATACTTCATCCCAAATCATTTTTATCCCAACAAGCAATTCATTGATTATGTATATGATTACCTTAAAGTGCGGAAGGTCCAGGTCGTGTGGTGGTCCGTCTGGAACGGTTGATGGGCTCGGACCGGATCCGTATCACAGATCCAAAATATTTGTCAACCCTGATGGAGCGACTCGAAGAGGAGGAAACCAACTCTTGGGTTATGCGAAGCAGGCTGAGGAAGAAGGCAGAGAAGAATCGCTCCCGGCAGTTGGCCGTGGATGGATTGATGGAGCCCGCCGCTGATATGCAGGATCTCTATCATCATCCTGTTTTCCGGTAATCAAAATTAACAAGTATATACATAATTTAAAAGCATTTTAAGAAATAATTTGTTTGGAGTGAACTAATGTAGTTGAGTATGGTAGGGTAAACCGTATTCTGAAGCGTTTGGCTGTGTTCGACCAAACCATGAGCACGCATCCGGGAGCAATTACCAAGGTTCCACCAATTCGTCCTATGGAACCCTTCTCTGAGGATGAGTCTGGCGCAGTTTTCAAAAAATTCTCTGGGCATGCCTTCGTCTTCACTGGTAGGTTGAATGCTTCTGTGATTATAATTGTGCTCAATTAAAAATGTCATATTATTCAACCATTCTGTGTATAGAACCTGAACCTGAGCCCGTGAACACGGACATTGAATTAGGCCGAACAGTAATCGTGGATCCTATAACCGGGAAAAAGAAAATAATTATTAAACTCAAGAAGGGGCCAGTAGAGGGTAAGTCTAAGACTAAATCCAGGAAAAAGGCAAAGGGTTCCGATAAGGAAGGAGGTGAGGGGGAGGAAGGAAAGGAAAAGAAGGCAAAAGACGAAGAAGAAGAGGATGATGATTCCTGGACTTCTGATAGTGAGGATAGTGGAGAACAAAGCAAGGACATGCTACTTTTTGGAGTTGCCCATACACTTGAGGAAATAGAGGAATTCTATGGAGTGCCAGAAGCAGAACGCCCGACTTTGGAAACAGAGTGGGAGCCTTACACATCCCATTTGGTGGATGTGGATGAAGTGGAGGTAACTTTACTTTAAGGATGATGAAAAATTAATTTTTATAATGGGAATTAACAAAAAAAAAATGAATTGTTTTTTGAAGGACATGAAGAACATATATCACAGGGGTAACCGCATCGAAGGAGTTTACCACAGGCAGTATCTAATCGTTAAAGATCATGTGGATCAAGTCAACCAAAAAGTAAAGGCTAACCTGGCGTCCGGAGCTTATAACAGGTCAATAGCTAGTAGTGGAAAGGACGTGGCCGGCTCCAAAAAGACAGCATTAGCATCCGGTCGAGCTGATCAAGAGGCTAAATACAATGAGTGGGCGGGTGAAGGGCAGAACGAGGGAGAGGAAGATGGCTGGAGGGGAAAACCGTATGGCGAACAAGAGTTAGAAGAACCTGAAGAAGTGGAAGAAGGAGCTGTAGGAGGCGCTGAGGAATAAATTATATTTTGCCAGATTTTGTAATTGGGTAATTTTTTTTATACAACCATATTTTTGAAATCGAGAAACAATGAAAGCATCCTGTGCCAAATAAAAGACGTACAACACAAACCTAACAAAAAAACTATGATATCAGTTAAAGTAGATAAGCACATGTCCAATATTACCTCCCCGCCCCTCATACCCTTTCGTAATCCATGTACAATTCCATTCTTCCTCTAAAATATTTACAACTCAATCAGTCCATTCAGTTCACTAGCATCATTCTTTGCCTTTTCTCCTTGACCAGATTTATTTATTTCTAATGGACTAAAGCCAATCTTGGAATCATAAAATTGGGAACCATACCTGCACCACATTCGCATCCTCCTTTTTAGTGCTTATCCCAACCAAAAAGATTATTCAATGGGTGGACTTTCCATTCCTTTCATAGCTTGAGGCCATCTGCCCTCGTCGTCCCATAGTTCAGTGGCCTTTTCCAATCTCGATTTTTTTAAACATTTTTTTTTTCAAAATAAAAACATCTTTGTAAGCTACCATCTTTACGCACAAAAACGTGTAGTTATGACGCATCCAGTAGCAACCTCTTTCTTATCCCATCCCACAAGGCACAAAGTCATTCTGTTTCCTTGAATAGATCCATTATATGCGTAGATCTGGTGGTTCTTTCAAGATATAGGTATATCGTCTTTTGAATAAGTAATCCTAAAAAGGGAGAGAGAAAATCCATGAAAATCCCCTAACAAAACTGCATCATCGTCGGAGAGAGGAGAACCGAGAAGGGCTCCAGCTCATCTCCTGTGTAAGGCTACCTATTTGGAGCGCCCAACAAGAAGAGGCCATATATGCAAAAGATACAAAATCCAAGAGAATTTTACGAGAGAAGCAAACGGCTTGTTTTTTAACAAAAAAAAATCTCAAAATATACGCAATTTTCTCTCCTCCTTTTTTACCTTCACCTTCCCCCAGAAGCCATTCCATTTAGGGCTTACTCTCCTTATTTAAAGTTATATGGGAGGGATGTCATCTTGTTATCCTTCCGACTCCAAAATCATCACGTAAAAGATGCATGACAATGGTCATGGCAGTGACAACATGCAGTTATAGTTGGAAAAGTATACTTTCACCCTGTACATTATAGGAGTATTTTGGGACGTTGACTTTCCATCCCGTTGTAAATTGCGTAGGGGAGTTGGAAAGCCAGAAATAGTCCGTTTTCCTCTTCCCTCCCATTCAAAAAGTCACCACAGCAGAGTCATTCCACAGTGCATGCTGATATGACCACATTAAAAGTCCGTCTCACTCCTTCTTTCAGAGCACGCGACAAAATTTTCATTTTTAGCATTCATTTCACATTCAAACGCACCAACTCCTTGTATCTCGCTTGCCATTCGTAAGAAAGGCTAAGAATACGAATACGACTGTCTCCTCATATTACATAAATATACATATTATATTCTTCCGAGCCAAACCACCAAGAAAAACTCTCCTTCCAAGTCCGACCCTAAAGACAAAGCCAACATATTTCATGCATAAATAAAACTATCTCTTGTCTAGGTATTGTCTTTGGTGGTGGTGGTGCGGTGATGGTATGATCATGCTAGGGGTGGCATCAGAGCGGCGAAGGAATTTCCTTCCCATTCCAAAGCAATAAGGAACCGGTGAGGAGGAAACCCACATTATTACAATTTTTTAATGGCTAAATATATACTCGCCCTCCTGCCTGCCCTTTCTCCCTCCTTGGGTCATCCTCATCATCATCCTCCCCAAGTTCAATGGGAGAGTGGACAAGGCCTTATAAAAAAACAGGGATGGTTTATGCGTTGGACTCGTAAAAAAGTTGGAAATTTGTATTCGACCTGCGTCCAGCTATGATGTGGTGTGGGTGCTTTCCCCTCATCCTCTTTAAATACGACAAACCAGTAAATCCTTCTTATTCTGTCCTTTTCCTCTTCCCTAAAGGAGTGAGCTGGAGTTGGTAGGCTATCTTGAGTTGGCTTCCCCACCACCTCATACTTTTCCTAGGAAAAACCATCACATTTTTTATCCGCCTAATCTTTCCCTTAGTTGAACTGCTCTCCATAAAAAGCTAATATTCTTCATGACTTACATATCTCTCTGATAAGTAGGGAGGAAGGAGGGCTATAACATAACCATAGATTTTCATAATGTAGTTAAGTACAAGAAGAAAGCAAGAGTTTGGGCCATTTCTCTCCATTTTGTTGTGACCTTTAGTTTCATCAGTCATTCTAACGATCCCTCTTAGGGTGCGTAAATGCGTCTGGCTTATGTGTACGGCTCGTGCATTATGGATGGATTTTCAAGCGAGAGGAAAGGAATCTCTTTTCTTAGCTAGTAAAATGGATTTTTCTCCCTCTCTAAAGACATGACATGTGACAGGGTCATTAATTCGTTTTTTCTTGCCTTGTTATACGTTGCTGTTCATGTAAGTACGCTACACTTTATCCTCTCTCTTGTGATATGTTGATGGTACTGGTGGCACTGGTGGTTGGATTTCTATTTGGGATTGAGTGAGTGAGTAGTTGAGCAAAGAATATCCTTCCGTCTTTCACTTTCTCCCTTTCGGTTTGAAAAAATTCCTGGATGGGGAAAATATATATATTATTTACTGTTGACCAAAGGAAAATGAAATATCTACCGGGAGTACATCCATCGTCACTATCAAAGTGCCAAAGGCTGTTCTGATATGGAGTGAGTGCCATATGATGTTGATACAGAAGCATAAAATGTGCGTACACACACTGGCCCTGAAAGCAATTGAGAAGGTTCCTTTGAAAGTGCAATGCAATCTCCATCCCATCCAATGAAAAATGCAAGAGGAAATTTTTCATTTTCCAACTGTGTTTTTGGGGGGAAGAACGCACAAGAAGAGAAATTGGCTTTGCTTTTAACTTCACCTTTTGGAAAAAATTTGGAGGAAGGAGTCATCTCACTCACTCACTTATTCAGTTTCATTTGGGAGGGGAAAGTTATATGGATAGGGATAACAACTCCAATACAATAAAAATTGCTTCGTTGTAACAGACGGACATGGATAAACAGAGGGTTTAGCAGAGAGAAGAGTGACAGATAGACATATGCCTACTTACATATGTTTTCCATTGGTTCCATTCGCTGAGTTTGAAAGCAACTCGATATTCCTCTCATTTTTGGCCAACAGGCATCCAAGGCACGAGCCAAGCCATAGTAGAAGCCTTCCCATGCAAGATCATACATGGCAAATAAGCTTTTTCAAAGCTGAGTAAAATTGTTTGACTTGAACCTTTCATTTTTTTGTCAACTTTCCCTTCCCCACTTGATACTTTTCTCCTTGTCATCATTCCATTCCCTTTCTTCCTTTCCCTCCCGATAAACTCTAATTTTTCAGAGTAAAAAACGTTAGGGGATAGACTCGCTCAAAGTGAGGCCAATAATATGTGTGGAGGACATATAGGACGTGATGTAAAGTGTAAAAAAACTGCTTGAGAAACTTTTTTAGTTAGAAAGCTCTAAATCAAATGAAATCTAATACCTACTCAAAATACATTGGAGGATCCTGTCGAGTGTCGGGTGCATGATCATGATTTGCTACTTTTTTCCTTCACTTCTCCCACCCAACGCCACCCATGGCCAGTGCATAGGTTTCAGATTTCCCCTAAAGTTGGGAAATTGGATTGGACGAGGAAACCGCAACGAGCACAATGTGATCGTCGTCATCATGTCCTTGTCATTATTTGGTGTTGGATTGGATGCTGAACTGATCGTAATTTAGTTTTCCCTTTTATGTTCTCTTTTTCTGAGAAATCTCTCCCCGTTTTGGTTTCAAACGGGCGAGCAAGAGTCAAAACATGGGTTTCAAATATTTTGAAAAAAAATACGTCAAAGAGAGGGAGAGAAAGTACAAGTATTATGTTTGAGCAATTTAACGATGATCAAGCCAGCGTACTCCAAGCCACATTGACTCTTGTCATGTCATCTATTCATATGAGATCCAAAAGTCAGGATGAAATCCAATAAGCAATCCAATATATATTTATTTTCTGCTAACAGGACAGCCAGCCAATACTCATGATGATGGGCTCAAGCTCTGCACAATATTGTCAACGCATAAACCACGCTGGCCAGACACTTTCCTCGGTTCAATAAAAAAATGCAATATTCTGCAGATTACAAGTTAGAAGCGGAACAAGACTAAAAAAAACTTACAGTTATGACTTGTTATTGGCAATAGAAAATGCACTTTCTTCACTTTCTCTCCTCAGCTCATTGTCAGCAACCGAGTGGACCGAGAATGGATATGGACTATGGCCTATTCCAGATTATTTTTATTGAAGGGTGGAAAGACCCATGTCATTTCACAGGAAAAATGTTATTTTCCACATGGAACAAAGTGAGCAATAACAGAAGAAACTATAAAGCTCGTGTGGAATGAATGGGATTAGATGGAATGAAGATTTGTGAAAAAACGTGTCATCATCACCATCATCATCAGGGCTAAATATGCTACTGTCTTATGCATACAGACTGGGCGTTTATTCCATGAAGGGAAATATATAATATTTCTTCATACTTGCGTTATTACTGGAGGGCAAAGCAGCTTGGAGTCTTTCTTGAGATGATAATCGATACTAAGAAAAGGAATATGCCTGATGGAGTCGATAATGCGGAATATTATGATAACAATCCAAATTGTTATTTGAATATATGGGAATTACTAATGGCTATTGGGACGGAGTTCCCAGGAAATGAAGACACTTGATGGGAGTAACGTACGCTCTATTGTGGAATGGGAAGAGTCGTCTTGGAAGACCATGGATTGTTGAATGCTTCTTGACTTTCCAACTGCTTTTTTTGTAAAGGGTGCATTTTGAATTGGGATAGGGCAATGGAAAAGGAGAAAGGAGGTATATAGATAGGAGTCGAGTGTGAATGGATGAGAAAAGTTGAACTTTTATTTGATTTATCAACATCGACATCTTCATCATCGTCTTGGCTATGTCGAGGTGATCTCATGCGTTTTCAACATGATTATGATTTAGTTTAGAGGCAATATAAAAGAGATAATCTTAATGGTGGGTAGAGCCAAAAAGTGTACTTGTGTTTTAAAGAGGGTTTTTTTCCTGGAATGGAGGGGATTGGGAAGATTGGAGGGAGTCAGAGAATGTTATTGACTTTTGCTCTTCCGTTTTTACGTGTGGTCATGGCTTGGCCAGTTTGCATAGAAAAGGAATTATATTTTTCATTCATGAATAGGCCGATAGGAAACGGTACAGATTAACATATATATTTAGCCAATTTAGTAAAGCTGTGGAAATGTAAAAAAATTGTCTAATCATTATTTAATCTTTTCTTCTTGGTTGGGCAGAGTTTACTTTGAAATCAGCTCTACACTGCTTTCTATAGGGAAATCGGTGAAAGCATTTTGGTTGCTGCGGGTAAACTGCTTTGTTCCCGACGGAGTCCCCTAAATTCTAGCAGACACAAGTAGATGGCACTGCCAATATTTTGGAAGAAAGCGGGATCTAGTCAACAGTAAACGATAACCTCAATATAGTCCAACCATTAGTTAAATTCCATTACAGCAAATAAATGGTTATGAAAATAATATTATTTTACTATGTTTTGCGGCGTTGTTAATTTAATTTGCTAATTTTAGTTTGAAAACAGATACAGATATTATGTAGTGAGTGTATTTCGCTGACAGTGATTTTTTTATTGCAATGATTATTAATTATTTTTAAATTTCTACATAACATTATCCACACCCTTATGTGACGAAAGGTAAATTTCATGTTTAAGTAGGTATCATTTTGTCATTTTAGAATTTACGTAGATATGCTCACAAAAACATTGTTTTTAGGTTGTTACATAACATATTTAGACAGGAAAATTAATTTCAACATTTTTTATTGAAAATGGTAACGATTTGTAGGTCATTTGATTTTAGAATATGGGATGCACATACAACACAGTTATTCAGAAGTGTTGAGTGGTCAAGGGGAGATCTCACTTAAAATTTACATCTATGTAATCTGTGTAATGCACGAAGGAAATGTTTAAACAATATACATCTAAATTAGTGTTATTAATTAAATGAGAGAAAATTTCAAAAAGGTCCTATATAACGACTTCCGCTGTCTACCAATTTAAACTATAGATTTTTTTCTGTGCTTAACAGCTAAATTCAAAACGATTAGTAGCTACATAATTTAAAATTTCAAAAGATATTAAGCAATCGAGCGCAAAATTAAAGGATAGCGCATGTAGTAGAAGGTACGGCTTGACAGTTTCCAGGAACTTTCTCCTGACTAGCATGTTTCGAGAGTTTATTGCTGAGGAACTCGGATTTGGCCAGGTCATTTAAATCCAAATCTTTTAGATCCTGGACATCCTCAACTTTCCCTTCCTTACTAGACCCCCCATCCCCACTACCACCCCCTTTATCACCCTCCTCCTCTTCTATCGAGGCCACAGTTTTATTTTCATCTTCCTCCCCATCCGACTTAAATTCTTGTGAGGGGTCCTTAAACCTTATTGGGGAGTTGTTAGAGTTCATTTTAACGGGGCCTTTGGGAACAACAGGTGGGGCTACCCCAGTTGTGGGACTTGGCTGATAAGGCCGAGGCTGACTAGATTCGTTATGATTATTAGAATTAAAGTTTGTCATGGATAGGTTCATATTGTTGGAGGAGAACTTGGCAAAGTCAATCTCATCCCCTTTCTCCAGCTTGTGGAGGATCGTTCTGTACATCCCTATTACGTAGCTTCTCACTCCTCTCGCGCGATGGGCTTCGACCATCGACTCTGGGATGCCAAGATCCAGTAGAATCTCATAAGCCTGAATCTCATTTGGTGACACCAATTTATAGAGGATCTGCTCCTTGGTCGGGATGGACCGACAGATTGCGCGGTTCTTCGTAGTCGGGAAGAGCTTCCCACTAGTATCCCGTCGAATTATGGAACAGTGCGTTTGTCTGCTGCTCACGACGCTGGAGCACGACTCCCCACACTCGTCCAAGCTCTCCCCTGTCCTTGGTAGGTCGATGGAGGCATCTGTGGCGAATATTTGGGAGCCCGTACATGTTTCAGGAAGGAGCCAAGGGTGGGCAATCATCTCGACCACCGTCAGTCTTCGCGAGGCTCGCTGCTGCAGGATTTTCTGAATGAGGTCCATAAGCTCAGCACTTAAACTCCCAGACATTACGTATTCCCCTGAAATTAAAAAAACAATAATTAACTCGAAATCATTAAATTATTACAAGCCATTCCATGAATTAGAATCTTACCATTTAAAATATTTTTCTTCAAGTTTGGAATGGAAGTGCCGATGAAGGGCAGTCTCCCTTCCGTCATAAAATAGAGGAGAACGCCAAGCGCCCATGCGTCAACTGGTCCGCCTTCGTAAGCTTCATCCCTATATAATTCTGGTGCGGCGTATGGAGGACTTCCACAAAATGTTTGGAGGAGCTGCCCCTTATAGCCTGTTGTGGAAAAGCCAAAGTCACCAACCTAACAAATATTTAAAATGTTATTTAGACTTTAGACATTCCCATAATGCATTTATAATTTACGAACATTTCACCACTTAAATTTATGCTTTCTATAAATTGACTACCTTGCACATAGTTCCAGTTGCAAAGAATACATTTTCTGCTTTCAGATCCCGGTGAATGATTCCATTCCCGTGCTGTTTGGACCGGAAATAAACAAAAAAGTCAAATGATTTGACAACCCAGATGATTTACTCATTTTTACTTTTTGCAACTAGAGACATCGATAAGCATATTTTCCTTCCTGATTACGTACATATTATTTAACAAAATTGCTTTAAGCTGTACTCACCATGTATAACAAAGCGGCCAGAATCTGCCTGAAAATGGGCTTTGCATCATACTCTGGAAGCTTTCCTCTCAGCGTCACTTTAGAATATAAATCACCAGCGGGTGCCCATTCGGATATCAGATAGATTTTCGTACCAGTCTCCATCACTTCATAAAGGCGAATCAAGTTGGGGTGGTTGAGCACCTCCATGGATCTCACTTCTCGACTCAGCATTCTCTCCATCTTCTCCTGGACTCGGGACTTTTCAATGATTTTGATTGCGACGCGTTCTGAAAATCCACATTTAAAAACCACAGCGTCAGCAATTTAGATTCTTGATATCATTTCTGGCGTAAAAAAACATTTCAAATGGACGCTGCCAGATTTGAGTAGGAGTTTCAAAATGAAACGGTCTAAAGTGAAAGCGTTTTTCTGGCGATCTATCGTTATGACTTTAATTTCTCGGTAATAATCATTAGCGATACGTACAGCGAGCTTTCACTCTCAGAAGCATAATTACAGCTAGTCAAGGGAAACTAGAAAAGAGTCAATCAACCGTTTCTTGATGAAGGGCTACCTACTTTACTTTTATTCCCCCTTTTTGGGACAAACAAGTTTCCCCTTTTGTTCCTCAACGTCAAGTCGGCATCAACTCAAAAGCTCGGGGTGGGTTGAGTAATGTGCAAAATTTTGCAAAGCCATAATACATACATAATTTATCAATTTTTTTGCTCCCATTGTTTTCCTCGCCTTCCTCATACTGTAAATACCGTGCCAGGAGCAAATGAATAATGGTCCGTGTTACGCCATGCTTATCCGTAAAAGTACCTATCATAAAAAATACTTCAAGTGCCTATAAGTGGCCTTAATGTTTGCTCATAGCCTTACACATATGCTCTAATTAGCTCTCATGGCTCTCCATTTTACAATATCATAGGGATTTAAAAAAAACTGCACTTATCTTCGCAAAAAAGCTAAGTACATAGAAGTGAGGAGGGGAATAAGATAAAGAAAACAGCCAAATAAACAGAAAGTGCCAATTTTTTGCAAGTGAAGCTTGTGATTACCGAAGGAAATTGCCTACTCCAGCTCTGAGGTGAAGTGGAAGGCTAAATAAATGTCTAAGACTTTATGCGTTCTGGTGGACGGTCTTGGGATTTGTGGGTATTACAGGGAGAAAGTCAACCTCGTTAATTAATATTTTCATTCCCTAAAAGCATACATGACTAGAGCTAGAGTATGAGAGTAGTGATTACGGTCTACACTCTACATTATAATTTATGCCTGCTTGTTTCGCAAAAGAATGCATTGCTCAGAGTATATATATGTACGACGGTGAATGGGAAAATGGCATGCTGCTGGGGAGGAGAAAACACGTGGCATATAAATCCTCTTGGGCTCTTGCTCTGAACTAGGTAAGGAAGGAGGAGTAGGTGGAGAGGTGAAGAAAAACTGTTTCAATTCTAAAGCCATCAGACTTTCTTTCTGGTTTTTATCGGTTTTAAACCAATAAGGAAAATAAATATGGAAGGGAGAAAAGGGACCGGCTTTCTTTTTTCCAGTTTTAATCGGTTTGCCGCGTGCTGGGAAAGTCGGCAGGTGAGCTTGATCACCTATTATTTGACTTTTATTGTTATTCTTGTATGGGTAAATTGGGAGGAAGTTATTTGGGAATTTAAAAGAAGAAAAACGTGATTCCACTCAACTTTATAATCAAATAGGGACTATGACGTATAGGATGTTATGATATGTATATTTCCTCGTGTTTCTAATCAAGCCACGGGAGAAAGTAGGAAACACGTGAAGGAAGTTAAAATAACAACACCAATTATGTGACAATTTCACTTGAGGAAATCTGTAGAAAAATGTTTTGGTAAAAGTTTTAAATGTGAGGGAGGAGAACCTTGGGAATGTCACTTTTTGGCGAAACATCATTGACATTGACAATTAAGATTAAGTTAATCTGTCAAAATTGTAAATTGCTTATGTGGAATCTCCTCGACTTCACAATTCAACTCAATTGCGGTATATCACGACCATAATTGCTGGGATGACAGTGTCGCATGCCATTAGTGACACATTTGCATAATAATATGGTTTTAATTCAGAGATTTAGCCGGGTAATTATGGGTAACGGTATGATATAAGTATCATATAACTACCCACACGTAAGGTTGTGTGCATGCGACACTTGATTTTATGCTTATCAGACATGATACCTAACTTTCCTCAGTTTCCATAATCTTGCAAAACTTTCTTGGAATTGGTGTAGCACTGGCCTATTTAATTTGACATGTATTATTCTCACTTTGCCCATCATATTATCCACCTAAATTTTATTCCAGCCAGGATGAGTCATCCTCCACCAAACACAAATAGAATTACTGTCGTTGTTTTCTAAAACTCTAAAAGTATTTTTATTGCTTAATTAGTTCCACTCCACATGAGAAGGAGAGAAAGTCAAGTTTTTGCCTACTTGTGATTGTATTCTCCCAAGCATATTTTATTCCTTATCAGAAAGATTAATGCTTTCCCTCTGATTTTATTAATTTCCATCCACCACAAACTTACCAATCATATCAGCTCAAATATATATGATAAGTACCTATAAGTGCAGGGGAAGTGGTTTTATTGGAATGAAATGCTTTAATGCTATCTCCCTCCAAATCATGATAAATGTTGTCCAGAGTCTGGACCTATTGTGGTATGAGCTATGGTGAAAGTTGGACTCGTACAGGTACCGAATTAGCAATACATCTTCCAATACACTACCTAGGTTAAATTTAGTGTAACCTTCCGGGAAAAAAAGTGGAAATCCATAATCCATTCGCAAAACCAACTCCGGTCATATCCTTTGTAGGGCCACAATTCATCTTCAATAATAATCATATTCATATCATATTATTGCATACGCATTGTGTCCTACAGCAACGTTCATCAAAGCGACATCTCCACGTTGACAGGAATACTGTCATGGTGAGTCAGCATATATCGAAAGCAGAGCAATAATGCACGCTTCGTCCATGCATCATCATCATCACCATACTCCAGCA
>JAQGAH010000179.1:0-65234 GCA_034696885.1 Lepidocyrtus paradoxus | reverse complement strand
ATTTTATTTGCAACATCATCATAAGCAAGCCTTGGAGCAGTTTAGCAACCCTTATGAATTGGTTACAGCCCGCACACCTATTTACACTTATCAATACTTATTTTCCTGTTTTATTATTACGCAGCTCTCAATAAAGCTGCTTAAGGATTCATCTACTCTCTGGAAGAATGTCCGTCCGCCCGCGTCCGTGTCGAAAAAGTTTTTCCGAATTAGATGAAACTTACTACACTTATGTAATTGGGGGCGGGGATCAAAACGTATATATTAGAATTTCAAAATTTGCATGAACAGCTGATATTTGATCATCTCCGATTTGAATTAAACTCAGTATATAGATGCAATCGACGATGGGGAATACAAGTCACATATCAGAATTCAGAAATAGCTAATTAGCATAAACAGCTTAGTTACAGGTGATTTATAGGATGATATCTCAAAACTCAACATCAATATATGCTTGAAGGAAAAGCAGCGGAGCTGCTTCCTTCAATTTTACCGGGAATTTATTATTGTTATCCATTTTTTAATTGTTGACTTTATCTCTCGAGTATGCATAGGCAAGAAATATCGAGTGTATAAGTTTAGTACCTTTTGGGACAAATATGTCATGGTTTCAAGGTACCTTTGGCCCTTAAAGAATGCTATCACATGTTAAAATACGTATTGTATTAGGATGTTTGATGTTGAAGAACTTCTGGCTTAAGACGAAGAAATGAGATGTAGGAATAAATATATTATTAACTTGCGGCGTAAGCATAAGTAACTTAATAAGGATGTCTGGTCCGTCTGTGGACACGATAACCCAAAAGCAGGTGCGATTTAAAAATTATGTTTCTACTAAATCGACTACACAAAAAAAGGAAGCGACTGTATTAATAGCATTCTATGAACGTAAACCAGAAGTTTGACAATGGACAATTTTTAGAAGTAATTGGGACTCTTATTAAGGGGTACTGTGTGACTTTTATTGTGGGGTAATTGTGATCGAGACCTTAATTATACAGTTTCCTGCTAGTTTGCTAGACCTTTAGTTAAGGTTTATTAAACTATGAGTAACTACTTACTCCGTACGTCTTGTCTTCTTATACTTGCCCTTCATTGTTCAGTTCTATGACTTTGGCATGAAAAAATGCGTACTTGACTTTCTATGTGTAGATAAGTACGTGCTTACAGTCAGGTTCCAAGAATGCCTAATTGTGCTAGAGATATTGCTAGGTAACCCAAAAATAATTTTGAGACTTCCTGAATGACTTGAAAAGAATGATTTGTTTTTAAACATGGGCTGGGATTGGAATGAAATGAGGTATATTGTCAAGTTATAAATTTACATTTTCATAAGTTGGTTGAAGCTACAGCCACAATACAATAAAGTGATTGATTATGGACAAATAAAAAAATATTTCGTTGAGGATAAAAGGAAGGAATGAAATATATACACATTCAATTCTTAAAGTCAGAACGAAGAGGAATCATTGTTTTATTCCATTTCAATTTGTGTTAAATTTTTGTATTAATTGCAAGCAAAAAAATCAACGTTGTCATTATAACATTTTACCTTACTAAATTGTTCATCAAATTTTTGCAAATGGATACACACAATAGGTGATGAAAGGATGAAAAGGAGAAAGGCTGGAAAATCGAAACGAAAAAATGGTGACAGCGACGTAGACTTTGAACAAGTGGCTTTGAGAAAAAAATTAAAAGCTTGTACAAATGCCCCTTCTGCTCACTCAATTTTCCCACGGATGATGGACTTAAGAAACATGTTAGTTAAATGATAACAATACTGGAAACCAGTGGTTTGAAGTCTTCTACACCTATTTGTTTAAACTAAAACTAAACGACTTTATTATTTGTTTTATTAAGGTTGCAAGTCCCCAACACGAAGTAAACTTATCAAAACCCAATGAGCTGGCCATAAGCAAGGAGAAAAGTCTCCCCACTTGCAATGTTGCGCTCACTCCTTTTCGCCAGCTAGCTTCCTCGGGTCAGTCATTTGGAGCAGTGAAGGATCATTCAAATAATAAAAACTGTGGGGATGTTCGAAAGGAATTAACAAGTAATGAGGAATTGGAATCAGGAAAAGGTAATAGAAATAGGGAAATTGCAACAACTCGATTCAGACGATTTCCTCAAAAAGAAACGCTAGATCGTCAAATTCCAGCTCAAGTCGGGACAAAGCAACATCAATGCCAGTTATGTGCAAAATCGTTTGGACAAATAGGAAATCTAAAGATTCACATCCGAGCTCATACCGGCGAGCGACCTCACAAATGCCAGTTGTGTTCAAAATCGTTTGGGGATCGAAGCAATCTGAACAGACACATTCGAAATCATAACGGTACATGACCTCGTCCCTGATAGTAAAACAAACATGCAAATAGCAATCGAGTTTATTAGGAAGATTCCCAAAGTTGGTGGTTCTAGAAGCTGTTGAATATAACTAAAAAATCAAACTGAGTCAACAGATAGATTATGTACAGTTTAGTACATTATGCTGTATAATTTGTAAATGATGCTCTTTCGCTTTCCTTCCATCTTAATGGGATGGTGTTGGAGTTTTTTTTACATATGTTCAAACTATAAATTTAATTTTACTATTTTATTTTAGAAAAAGATTTTTTTACTTTAAATAAGAAAAATATTAAAATGTCAATAATTTCAAGTTAAAATTGCGTCTTTATTGCTTTTTAAAAAAGATTGACAATGTGAATAAAAATATAGCAATAAATATTAAATACATTTGACTACTTTTCGGTGTTTATGATTGCATGAATTCTAAGTATTCGGTTAAAGTCGAAGTTCATACTGCAAATTTCTACATAACTATCTGGCAAAAGTCTCATAGACTTGGCGATTAATATCATTGAAGTGTCTCGATTACTGTATTACTTACGTTTAAAGACAAGGGTACATAAAATCGTACAACTTTGAAGCCTACTAATTGACTATCGTATTATATCCGAAGAAGCGTAAGATGAGGATATAATAAAGCTGCTTCAGAAATGACGTTCTCGTTCAGCCACATTTCTCCAAGCATCCAATTACCCTATTCAATCCTTCCACATGGTACGATAAGGCATTGTGGCGTAGCTCATTAGAGTTCATTCATGTTCCCTTCTACCCGAAACAATAACGTAACATTAAGGCGGTCTCTAACTGGTGCTTATATAAAGAGCAAATCTTATACATATGTATGACAGCCGCTCCGGTTAAGGTGTTCGCTTTTGTCCCAGCGGGTCGCGACTGTTTTATTTTATCAAAGAATTTGATACTTTTTTTATTTCCTCCACCTCCCTCACACTCCCCATCTCCAGTTAAAATTTTTTAAATATTTTTATTATTATAACTCATGTGAGATTATGTAAATTTTTGGGTTTAGCTTCAGTTGCTTAGGATCGGGATGGGATTATGGTGATGACGGAGGTCGTTCTTTGGCTTGCATGTATGGAGTTGGATGGAGGAAGAGGAGGAAGGTTGGTGGGGGTTGGGGGAGTTGGGGGAATTTCTAGCTTTGGCCGTCTCGGCCAATAAATGGCTCCTAGTACGATATATTCTGCTGCGTATGCTGTTATATTACTATCTTTCAATACAATTTTGGCGTTGTTACATCAACATCAAGAATTTATGCAGTGCACGCTTATGAATTTACCTCAAAAATGATAGACATCATACTTCTATTCCAATCAGTTAAATTGCTTTATTACGCAGCTAAATAAAGCTGCGTTATAGAATTCCTCTCCTCTCTGGGAGAATGTCCGTCCGCCCGCGTCCGTGTCAAAAAAGTTTTTTCACGTCAAAGAAATAGCTAATTAGCATAAACAGCTGATTTCTGACCATCACCGATTTAGCTCAAACTCATGATGTAATTGAGGACGGGGAATACGACCCACATATCAGAAATAGTCAATCTGCATACACAGCTGACTTGCATATCAGCTGATATCTGACAATCACCGAATTGGATGAAATTCAGTATATATAGGTAATCGAGGGTGGGGAATACAACCCACATATTAGAAATAGCTAATTTGCTATTATATTCAATTCTTAATTTTATAATATTGGTATAATCATAACAAGGTAATCTGAAAAATCAGTGAAATTGAAGAACGCAGCCGAGCTGCGTTCCTTCAATTTTAACGCTTTATTTAGATTTATCGTCTTTCATCATATGGTTTCCCTTGGAAGCTGTAGGTGTTGCTAGCATGTAACTTTACAATTGAATAGCAAATTTTTGGATGCGTACTTTCACTCTCTAATCCCCAACATAATAAACTGGCAATTTCGAGTCTCGCAAATCGAAATTGCAGTAGGTTCAACTGTGGCTTCTGAGAATAGGCATCACATTATTCCAATCTCGAGTTTTATCATAACTTCCATATGAAATCGTACGAAAATTCTCCTTTCCAACACCTTAAACTGATGTATCTGTAAGCAAAAAAGCCCTACGAATAAAGGGAAATGAACCAGTGAGCCCCAAGGCAGAAAAAAGGTTATGTAATCGAAGTGTGGGAGAAGCAGGTGAATGCATGTATGTATATTTCCGGAATAATATGCAAGTAAATTCACATAATGTATTAGCCAAAACGTCCCCAGGGGATAGTACAGCTATTTTAAACCTTTCTTTTATCAAGGTTTTATCTCTATATGAATTTGTCAAATTGGATTAATAATGAACCAGACAATCTTGTTTTCTTATGCCGCAGGAATGTAGATGCATATTTAGCTGTATTAAGATATTAATACTTCTCTTTGTTCAAATTTTTATACATTTCATTGTGTAAATATATAGGTAGTATTCTATAATTATATCATATAGGATCTGAATAATATCCATAAGGTATATTTATAACGTAACGGTTGCCTGCTCCAGAATCCTATATATAACAATGGAGAAAGGTAAGGTTTTCTCAATGGCCGACAGGGGAACTTTTTCAAGGGAAAGTAAGCTGACTTAAAAGATCCCTCATTGTTTAATTTAGATCATTTGGGTTTTTTACAATATTAAGTAGCTTTATTTATTTCGCAGCCGTGGTTCATATAGTGACATGATATTTCATCAATGTTTCCTGTACTTAACAGGATGTCAAGATGTGTAATGTAGAAATCAATCGAGGTTGTTAATTTTTCTGTCTTAATTTTAGCAAATAGGTTCTAAAAACTGAGTAATATTTATCATAGTACCAGTTTAAGGCAGTAATGGTCCATACAAGTTATATCATTTTTTTATTATGGATCTCCTGGGAATGATGCTTAAGGGTAAGGATGAAATGTCGTGTACAGGGCACACTTCTACCTAGAACAGTTTCCTTGTAAAGGCTCAGGAGTCCCTTTTCCAGTCTCTCGCTGTCCCTATTATATATAAGACTTACATACGTAAACACAGACTCTCTATACGTTTTCCTCCCACGCAACCCATTTTTGGCAGGGCTCCAAAACTTTCAGCCAGGTTTATCATCTGTCACCTCCAGCTGTCCCATGCAAAAATAAGCGTCTCCAAAGAAGCCTGATTTTGATCCTTATATTTTCTCCTTTTCTTCACTATATTCTCGACTCCCAGCCCAAAACGTAGAGCTCCACATCCTAGTATTACCATGAATATGAATGGAAGTAGGGTGCATAAAGTGGTATGGAAAAGGAAATGGTTCGGTTGACTCCTTGTTATTGTTGCTGAAGTTGACTCACTACTTACTGTATACTAACCTATAGTAGCTGCTTCCCTTGCTTGCTACACTGAGCACATTAGTCAGGCAGACGATAGATTTTGAACTTTCAACTAACCCTAAAAACGAGAATGTTACCACAATCTAACCTCAATGAAATGTTCCGTGTCTTGTCCCGTGCTTTGTTGCAGCATTTCTGCATAGGGTACTTGCGAACCTGCACCGACACCAAAATTGAGCTTCTGATGTCGTTGAATTTTTGAGAGGAACTAGATACCATAAAAAATCATCCTGGCTTCCTTTGAAAACTTGTTGGGAACTCCAAAATATGGAGGAGAGACTTCACGAGACATCCATTCTGCCATCTTATACTACCGCATCATAATAAAAAGTGACGGGTAATATGACAGGGATTCGTTGAACGACACACCGATGGCTGGACTGTTAAGTTGTGACGAGCGAAGCGAATAACGTATATATTATCATAGTTCATATCTAATATTGTTGGGATGCTGTGGAGCACTTTTCATTTTTTCCTGTATATTTCCCTTTTTTTAAGGAAAACTAGTCGCATCAACACGTTCCGTTCTGGGTTTTTCAGTTTCGAAGGAAAATGGTTAAACGGATGGTGTGTTGTTGTGTACAGAATTCGACCCTGACTCAAAGTAACAATCTCAAACATCACCTAGCTCGTTCTGCCAATATCTCTTGCCGTCGCTTTAAAGCAGAGTAATACAAAAGATAGTTGGCTACACGGTAAGCCCAGTGGAATGATATAAAATGATAATGAGATCCCTTGCAAAAGCTATCGTGCCATACGAAAGGGAAAAATAACGGAAGGCAGAACCAAGCCCGGCATTTTTATTACGTGTCATTCCCGAATTTAAGCTATGCGTGGGCTACGAAGTAGGGAAAAGGGACCGATGCACCCCAGCCAAAATATATAAATTCCCTCTTAACAATACTCAGTTTATCAGAAATTTTTAATTAAAGCAAGGAATGGCTCCTCATTATTTTTTATAGCTGCTGTAGAATGATTCCAAAAATGACTCATGTTCATGCCCTTCTTCAAGAGGTGGGCTGCATTTATTAAGTAGATTAGGAATGTTGAAAGTGAAAGCATTTAAATTACATAAAGCACAGGGGCCTTAACATAATAATGAGTTATGTACAAGCATCCAAAATGTCTTATTTTCGTACGGGATATGTAAATACATCAAAGTCTGAATATAAATACTAAAGCTACGCAAGTTCCCTTTGAGCGGTAGGGCTCTACCAGGCATATATTTCCCTCCCCCGCAATTTTCCCTTTTTTCCTCTCCGCAATCATATCATACTCCGTCGACTGGAAATCATGAACGATGAGTGTGGAACCCTTAAGCCTATCCATTTACATATAAATACACATGCATTTAATGGGAGAACAGGAGTGAGGATAAATGCTCTGTGCCATTATGCCGCCACCAAATAAGGTACTTTCCCCTTGTAACTTGGCTACGCAAAGATACCACTCTACGACTCACTTCGTAAACATTATTTTGTCTTGAACTTCGGACTCACCGGAGAACACTTAATGTTTGGAGTGTATAACAAATAACAATGCATGGATATTATTGACTACTATGCTGCTGGCACTGTTCCAAATGTCATTTTCAATCGTAACATGGCTCATGTGGAAGCTACTTGGAGAGCTCGAGCTCATTCATAAAAGTGGGGAGAGTGTAAAGGAGGAAGAAAAAAATTCAATAAGAATGTGTAGCAAAATGGAGTGGACTGATGAAAGTGTGTAGCTGATTGTTTTTTCCGTACTTGCTCCCAACCATCATGCGAGCTTTTCCCTTGGATTCATTCATTGCAAGCCCCATAGCCAGCGGAAAGGACAGGGAGAGCCTTTAAATTGCAAAAAGGACTCATATAGCCCCCCATTCTACATAAATTCAAAGGGACTACATGCCTAGCATATATTGGAGTCGTATGAGCAACCCGGGATCTAGGCAATACAACAATATGCCATACTGGGAAGCTTTCTTGAAGACACAATGAGACTGCGCCAGCCCATTTTCATGAATGAACCGATATTGTGGAATGGAAGGACTTTTTTTTGTTTTTATTCCACACCGTGTTCTCGGGAGAAAATTATATTCCCTTCTTGAGTGAGTTTGGCATAAATGGCCTGTGTTATCCATTTGGAATTTATTTATGTCCGATGGCTTATATTCCCCGAAGCCAAGGTTCGGATGATGTTTAAACCTTGTTTGAAAATAAAAACAAGGTTCGATTCACCCTTTCTCTTCTTGCTCTCTATCTCCATTCAGGAACAGACCATGTAGGTGGCATTCGGTTGAGTAAGTATTGGGCTTTCATTGTTAAAGATTCAATACCAGTTCAGAAAGTAAAAAAGGGTAACGGCATGACTGTGGCTCACAATGAATTTTTGTATTGTGCTTTCTCCACATTATGAGATCTCCAAATCAACGTGTTTTATTCCACTTTCGACGTTTACCCCATTCTTTCTCCTTTCCCGAAGGGAGAGAAACGAGTGGGTGCTATTGATGATGACGATGAGTATGGTATATGTTTTTTTAGCTGGGGAGCAACTTTATTAGTTGTATGTCCAATTTTTTTATTTCTGTGGGTAAGTAGATTTATTCCAAATCGAAGGAAATTTCCTTTTCCAATTTGCAATGAAAATACAGAGCTACATCAGAAGAAAACAGTTTCACTTTATCCTTTTACATTCGGTTCATAGCTCATGATAATGAAGTACTGACTGGCAGGCAAGCTCCAATATATGTATCCATCCATATGTATTTAGAAGATGGCTCCCAGGAATTTGAAATGAGTAAGTGATACATTCCACAAAAAGAGATTACGTTTTGGTGTGGGTGTCTGTGAATTAGTTCAAGGGACTGGATCATGTCTATTTTCTGTTCCATCCACACGGTATAGTGTTAGAATTGAGATTCCCTTTGCCTTCCCTTCTCCCCCACAATCCTGTCATTTCCATTAAATCTATTTATATAGATTTGGCTCATTGCTAACTAGTATGTATACTTACGTAAAATATCTAGAATTCATATACCTGTTTTCTAAGGTGTGAATAGGCGTCAAAGCCATTAGACTGGCGACATAAGTATGCAGTAGGATTACGAACTTGTGTGATCTGACGTCCAAAGAGTGCTTTTCTTAATCTGCTAAATAATAAGCAGTGAACATCATTATCATGTGCCATTGTAAGAAAAGATTAGGAATTACTTAGTATTGACATTACAGCCAGGTGCTATGAAGGATACGTAAGTAGGAAAGCTTGATAAAGAGGAAAAAATAATAACAAATATTTTGGCCAAAAACCAGTGTACACGGAAGAAACCAGGGAACTGCAACTTTCGAGGAAAAGTTGGGCCTTGTTTTTCTTGGATCGGTACCATTATCTTTCACCAATGATCTTTCAACCATGCTGATTTTATCACAGATTGTTTACTTACGAGAATCAAGCTGAATGCTAACATGGAGAAATTGGATTCTATTCTTTAAAAATTTTGATTTTTACGACGTTCTTTACTTTAGCCAAATTATCATGTTTGTTGACGAAAACTTTTAAAAAGTTCATTGAATGTCCATCATATAAGCAAGCCTGTGCTACATTCAAAGCCAGATTTTTTGGCATAAAATCCTTAAGATTAGTCATTGCATCATAAAACATTGCATTCCTTACGACATACGATGGGATATATACGGGTTCGATGGTGCAAAATATAGGACGATCCTAGAAAACCAAGGGTCTACCTTCCCTCATCGGTCATAGGTTTACTTGATACAATGACTTTTGCAAATCCCTCCGTTCCCAACAAAATGTGAGCAGCAAGAGCATCAATATGAGGTTTATACTACTTGAACTATAATTACTGGTTTCTTCAGATGACTCTAGTATTTAGTGGCACTTCACTTAAAACTTAGCACTCATTCCAGCTTTGCTATTGCCCGTCTTCTGATAAAGCACTTGCCTGAATGTAAGTAAGTGCAAATTAAGATTCAAAGCGTTATGATGTCGCAGATTTAGATCCTTGTCCGATATATTAAAGCCAATCATTCATCACTATCACCCTTTGTACCTTAACACATTTTAATACTATAAAGTGATGACTAAAGTGATATGTCATTGAAAACTAGAAGTAGGTGAGAAGTAGAAGTAGCATATCTTGTACTTTTTTTGTAGCCATTATCAATAAATGTGGCTTGGATGTTAGAAAGGATGCATGCGAGAACAAGTTTATCATGTTTTACTCCAATCTGTTATATATAACTTTTATCTGCAAAAGTTTCTGTTTTCCACCGCGTCTTTGTGAATATGTCACATGGAAAGGGTGTCCCTATCCCTCTCCCCAAAATGTGGAGACGATATCCTTGCTGATGGAAAAGTTGGACTCGAAAAGTTATAGAAGAGTCTGTTATGCACTGAGGGAAACATTCATTTGTTCCAAGCGATTTGTTAAATGCATGACGCACTAAACGGGTCGGCTGAGCATACGTCAACGTATTATGGAAATAGTTTAATAACGTATTGTGTGAAAAGGGTCCAATTTTCAAATAAAATTCCTCCGGGTACTCTCCAGATATTTGCGTTTTCCCAATATTTGACAAAGATGATCTTGATATCTACTTGGAGAAAGTGCAGAGAAGGGCTAGAGCAAACAAAGGTAAAAACGACAGGAGCTATTTGATCAATCAAATCGAGTGTGCCTTTAACTCGTCACAAGTGTCTGACAAAAGTGTGACAACGGTACGGTCGCACCACGCCGATGTCACTTTTACCCTTTACAATGAAAGGGAAGACAGTGATTGGGGAGATCTACAAAGACTAGTGTAAATGAATTCTGAGCATGGTTCCCTCTGTCACTACATGTTCCGTTAAATTAAAACCAGGGAATCTGATCCTTACTATCAAAGCAGTTTATAAATAGAAATATGGCTTCAGCGGTAAATTCCTTTGGTTTTGTTTGGGGTGCTTATTGCTTATAGCTCTGAATTCAAACAAAAGCTGATGACTCTCACAGCACGGCTTATCATATATCATATTATTATTTCCGCATGGATTTGAAAACTACTTTATGCAAACTTTTACTTAAAAAACCATTGAACCTCGTTTAAAAAAGTTTACAGTATTTATCATTTCAGAAAGTATATTCATTTCATATTATTATTTTATACCAAAATATAAAACAGCATGAGCGGTTTTTATTTAGTAATCTAATCGTAAGCGGTCATTTCAATGCCATGGTAATAATACTTTAAGTAGCACAGATGGAAAAAATGAAGGAACTCGAAGGTGGTACTCAGCCATGTTTAGGGTTCATTTCAGTATTACGCCTTGTCATTATCTAATTTCAGCGAAAACGAGGACATGGCAGAGGAAACGTAAGATGAACTCATAAAATCCACTATGAAATTCTAGAAAACCAAATTACATCATTTATGTCTTCCAGCTAACAAACTCACAGTTGGATGCACAATACCATTCTATTTTACAATCACACAATTTTGCAACAAGCCTAGTTTTTTTTAGTCATTTATGGTCAAACCGAAATTACTTCTGCAGGGATTGTATCCAAATGCACGGAGGAGTATAAATTTTGAGCGAAGGGCAGCAGTCATCGCAGAAAGCCATGAAATCTCAGTAAACTCTGGTGAAGTCTGATGAAAATGTGTCGAGGGAAAAGTAACGTCATTCCCAAAAATTTGAAAACAAGCATTGCTACTTTAGTGTGGGTGGAATGCTCAACTGCTTGGCTAGAACTGGGAGCAACAGTTACATTAGGGGCACAAGAATAATGGATTGGTGACCAACTGTGACGGGGGGAATAATGGACACTACAGATAAGAAAATGTGTCTGCCAGAATAAATGACGAAATTTTGAGCATCATTCGAAACATGACTTGGAGTAATTGATTTATGTCGGTTGATAGATGGCATTCACTCTTTCCATAACGACTTTCCCTCCATGAGTGTGCTTTCGCAAAGCCATCGTGTGAATAGTGAAAACAGGAAAGGAAACTGTGAATGGTCAGGAGCTGTGATGCGAGGATATGAAACGGTCAGCATCATATTAGCTGTCATTATTATTACATAATACGAAACGCTAATGTTGCAGCTCCCATTTGCAAAAATAACTCAAGCATTAGCAAAACTCTGAAGGGAAAACAGTTTTTCCCCACTTTCAACATAAACTTACATGCGTCACAACGGATGAATTTAATTTTAAAGAGGAATTCACCATACATCAAAATATCAGCTGGAAAACATGATATTGTTCCAGTGAGAAATGAGCGACACGCGAAATTTGTGATCCTGGTACGGAATAAAGAAGACAAAGAATTTCGTATTGACTCACAATGGGAGTGTGTGTACTACGGTTCTATGAAGGATTTCACTGAGCCCTTTGTCTGTGGATCAGTGTGAGAAGACGCTCGGGACACTGGGTTTCGTTCTTGGTGATTCACATTCCTTAGTAGGGACGGATACGGGACAGGAAGGAGGACTGTCGATGATATATGGGATTTGGGCCGTGTATAGAAGGCCTAACATGAAATGTATTTGTCACATGTACACTTATTTAGATATATTATTTTTACGGATCGATCCTCACATGAGGAACTTTAAAATCGACATTATATGAAACAATTTTAAACATGACGTTCACTCCCATCTGCTTTCTCCATTAAGGATGGCGAAACCCTTTTGATTCCTTTCCTCCTTTCGAGTAGCCGTGCTCACAGGGAGTGAAAGTTCCCTCGGATGTTTTACCCCTCAATCCCTTTTCGCGAGGACAAAATGTGTGGATGCGTCTTTCACCAGTATGTTGAAGTGCAGGGGAGAAAGCCCCGAAAAAAAAAGAAAAATATTATCTACTCCTCTCTAAACTACAAGGGAACTAAGTATATACATCTATAGATGATACTCGGCTCACTTCCACACTTGTGCGGTGAGCTATATAACAAGCCCACCACTATTACTGTCGTTAACAATGATGATGATGATTGCGTGGGTGGCTGTGGCAACCTAGTAGACTTTTACTAACTTCTTTCCCTCCCGTTGTGTGCTCATGAAGTTTTATATAGCTTTCCGCCAAAACTTGTACGCTGGGTTTTTCCATTCATCGTCCGATTTCATTCTCTGCTTGTCGACCACTGCGAGATGTTGATTGAGATACGTGTGTGTAAAGGAACTGCTATAAGCCTCCCCGAAAATGGACACACAGACACACGGGCAGAGATTGAAACGTAAATGGGAAAATGTAGTCGGACGGATGGTCGGATGGAAGTTTGCTAAAGTAAATGAATGAATATAGGAAGGTTGGCTAAGCTCATATCATATAATACTAAATATACCTGTTTTACCGAAATACTTTGGAAGTTGAGCCCAGTTAGTCCGCATACGGGATTTTGGAGTTAATCTCAGTGTTCTATACAAAAAAGGCGCACAGTCAAATCAAAAAAAAACTTTTTGGCAAAGGGATAGATAGATATAGGAATGTTGTTGTTCAACCCGTATTATTCTGAAATGTAACGGAATTACCTGTTTTACGATTCTACTGCGAATAATAAAACAAATAGTTGGAATACAGGAGTTTATTTGGTATTTTCGGTTTCCATTTGAAATACTTTTGTTTGAAATGCACGAACTCGACAATGCAAAGCAAAGTTTTGATTTCATTTATAATATGCTTGGAAAAAGCATAATTTCGGATTACTTAACTTGTGTTTCCCCGCAAACAACCATCAGGCCAGAAATCTTGATATGTCTAATATTTCAAGTTTATCAGCTAATCGCATCAACATTTACCTCAAATATTTAATAATATCGCCAAATTGTTTTATTATGACGAAGATACCATACGGGATAGACTAAAGTTAAACGATTATGAAGGTGTTGACGTCGTGAAGTATATTTCAATTATGTTTCCCGACCTTTGCACAAAAATCTACTCAACAGTGTTATCCAGCTTTTCCCTGTCACGTGTCAAGCAATCTGTTCCAATTTAGAATAAGCCGTAGAGAGCCCTCTTTAATTTAATTAATTCATCAAAATTACCCCAAAAACCATGCCCAACTTTCCCATCCATGCCAACTAGCTACATATCAACATGATGCCACTCTACTTGAATGGAAACCGTTGAAAACATAAGAGCATGCAAAATTACCGTTTCGTAAATTGCCAATATGCTATACATTGAACAATCCTAAATCGCAAATTGCCCTCTGCTTTCTCTTGAAATAGAGTTAGGATAAATAAACAAAATGCTTCTATATCTTGATAACAAGATCATGATTCAAGATAGCAAGTTCAATCTTCCTCCAAGTTGAGCTACTAATGATTTTTATAGCAAATTGGATTTATATCTAGGTGCATATTATAAGAAAAGGATGGATTGAAGGCAATAACTACACAGACCCAATATACAAGTCATTGCAAATATAAAACTGTCTAAAGTGATTAGATTCTGTCAATAACACTCTTGAACCCCGTTTTCCCTCTTTTCTCCCCTTACGTGCCTCAAGGGAAAGCAGAAAGATGATGTGTGAAAGATGGAAATGAACGTACAGAAAAGTTACAGAGTATTTACAGGGGAAAGCAACCAAAATGTTAAATACTTATCCACTGATTACTACTATTGGAGATGTCAGAATAGCATGTAAGTACAGACTCATTGGAAAAGGCATCAAACTGAAATCCAGCATGTAGGAATTTTTTTTTCCTCTAAATAGCTTCCCACGCGATTTCACATGGAGAAAGCTAAATGTTCTTCTAGTGTAATGAGGAAAGCAGGAGGACACAAAGGATCATTAGGTTTAGTATATTTTACCCTTTCTCCATCTGCATTTCAGTTGTTTCTCGTACTTTTATATTCCTCTTTCCACTACATTCCCCAGCGCACAAACACACCAGGAGGACAACACGAAAACAAAGGAAAACACTCAGCCTTAGTGAGAAAAAGCATTTTGGAGTCGAGCTTCCAGAAAAAAGTTACAATCATTGGGTAGGAGAAGAGCCCTTTGCTCTAGTCTGGATGGAAACAAGGACTGCATGCTAGCTGAGTCAAGGAGCGAGAAAGCTTCTTCGCCTCTCACCAAAAGCTGGAAGAGTCTCAGAGTTCTCGCTCAGTGTTACACGCCCCGTACTCTAGTCAACAACTTCAACTTCCATTCTCCCTAGTCTTTGGCTTCACTCTGACTCGAAGAGAGATCAAGAGGAAGACTGAGTTCCTTATAAGCGGACGCACACACATAAAAACATCTCAAAAGATATAAATACACACTCACACATATCGTGTATTTACTCGGTCTGAAAAAAGGTACATCTTTTCAATTCAACTTTTCATTCATCCCTTCATCTTTACGAGAGAACCTGTTGTCAACTGTAGACACGAACCATTTTCTTTCACTCTTTCCATTCTCCCTCGAATCGTGATCACTATTGTGTCAAAACTAGGAAGAAAGTCTATTTTCAAAGAATTGTACTCACGTAGAATAACACCGACATACGCCATTATACATACAAGTCATCATCTACATTTCACGTTTAAATTCCCAGTTTTCTTTCCTCTCTCATCCGTCGCCAAGAAACTATCAATTGCAATAGTTTGACAATAGTAATAGGCGGGGGAGGGATATTGAAATCTCAAGTAGTCCCTTTTCTTACAAACTTTCTCAGCAACATGTCGCATTCAATACACATATCTCATTACAAATTTCCTACTTTGATTAAGCACATGTTAATAGTGGAGTCATCCTAGACGATTGAAGTAACAATATCGAATCAAACAAAATAAGCCACCGAAGCAGACTGATTAATAAAAACAAGAACAAATTCTGACGTAGTACATCGTACTCCATGTATCAAGACAACAGCAACATGTTTGTGAAGGGATATTATGCTATTTCAAGCCCTCCTACACTCATTGCTTGAGAAAGTAAATATTTTAGCAGTTAAGTTTCAACCACAGCAACCCAAAGTTGATTACAATGAAAAAATATCAAAATGAGATTAAATTTCCAAAAAGTATAACCCATATCACCATCATCACCACCAATTAGAAATATCACCCAGCTGCCTCCAAGTAACTTTATACTTGAAAGAGACTACTCAACCGACAATAAGGGAACTGCAAGTGGGAGGAAAGCTGAGAACCTAAACAAAACAAGCCTGAAGTTACTCCATCAGAGGGATAGACGACGTTCGCAATCGCTGCCCCAAACAAGACAGCCAAACAAGGGACTTGAGGACTGGGGGAAGGTAAGACTTTTCCTGTATTTCAGTAACAGTATCCTTTTACTTTAGGACGACCCAAGCCCTAAGCCTAGCATTTAATAGCTCTGTTGTTGCACTATATGAGAGTGAAAATGGGAAGGCATTGGTGGCACACCAAGTTAAAGCAATTATAAATTGCCCTCCATCTTTAAAGCAGCTATTAGTTGACAATGGTGTATTACTCGAGAGCCTTTTAATAATAGATAGGTATCCATACAAGTCATATTTTGGGGGGAATCAAAGCAGCCTTCTCTGCTTTAATTTCATTTCATGTAAAAGTATGAGTCTGAAAACGCCATCCACACCATGGATAAGTTAATGGAACTTGCATGGACCTATATAGTCACTGTTTTGCAGCACCTGGCTTTGTGAGCCTTAAGTGAACGCTCTGTTTACCAAATTACTACCAAAATGTGGAGACTTCACCCTCGCTAACCAACCATTAGAGAAATGCATTTCTGCTGAAAAGGCAGCTATAGGCAAGTTAGAAGTTAGCAGGCCTAGCTTCCATAAAACAATAGACTATTAGAAAACTTTATTGATGGGCCTTCGTAGGGGAGAAAAGGGGCAACTGCAGAAAAAATAAACTCCAAACTGACTGGAAAAAGCCTTCACTTTTTATTGCAAAACTTTGTTGCTTATAATTGAAACATAAGTTAGCTGACGGCTCGTTCGACCCTAATTGTTGGTTCAACTCTTTTCACTCATCCCACACCACACATTTCAGAATGGTAATAGACTCCCAAAAAGTCCAGCCACCCGCTGTACAGCATTCCTTTCATCAATCATATTAAAAACCCTTGTTTTCCGCGGATAAATTGACTGACGTGAGTTAACATTGAACTACCTATGCATGGAATGGGAAGCAATAATGAAGTCTGGTGTGAGCTGTTAGCTTTATCGGGGAGTAGGCTAAAATCAACAAGTTAAAAAGTTACACAATTATAAAGAAATTCATTAAAACTGTTTTCCGGATTTAGAAGAAAATAGCTTGGGTTGGCTATTTTTATCTGGGATTTTACCATTATCAACCACACACGCCCACATTATAATCGGGGATTGTTAAAAAGTTACGTATAATCCACCTGTTATTTATAGCTGGATTGCATTTCACGGTCATTCACTGTGGCCATTCATAGAGGTGCCACATTTTTGTTTTGGTTTAGGAAACGGCTCACGGAACGAATTTTATATACGGGGATAGCAAAATGAAAATAGGGGTGTTCAAAGCATGAAATTATCAGCACCCGGTGGCTTATAAGTGCTAAAATTTCAGCCAAAACCTGGCGCGAAATTCAAATGTACAACTTATCAGCTCAAAATATTTCAGCTTTTGAAAAGAGGCTGAAATGGAAAATAAGCACTTATTTTTCTCCAACTGATGTAAAATTTGGTATAGCTCAATACCGGTACATGTTTTTTACAGCCTCCCATGTAAAATGGATACAAGAACACTTCTAAATGAAAACATTGAACAGATGTTTTAAACTGGCTACTTTTTAGGAACTGATAATTTCTGATGAATTGTTTTTTTCAGTCGGTCGTTCAATCAGAATGGCTGATAAGTTGTCATATATAAGCTGTGCTTATAATATGGGTGCTGATAATTTTATGCTTTGAACACCCCTAATGTTTTCTATTAAATGAAAGAAAAAACGCTGCGTCGTTTTTGTAAGACGAAAACGAAATTATAAACGGAAGCAAAAATTGAAAACCAAAGCACTGTTCATTGTTTTTAGCAAAAAGAAACGTTGGCAACTCTACATTCACAGGCCGCAAGCCTGATTTGCTATTTTAGCGTAGTCAATGATGACGTACTATGTAAATTATCCCAAGAAGAAGTATTCATGAAGTATTCTACACCTCGGGATTCCCTAATGTAACATGATAAAGCCTAAAAGCATATTAAGGGAAAAGGGAAATAGATTAAGTTACATTTTGGATGAAAGTTGCGCTTTTCAATGGAGTTCGGTTTCAAAATCGGCAAACATGCAGATGAACATACACAATGCGTTAAAAATGCTCATGTTCAAGAGCCTGATTACATTTCAGAGGTTCAATACACTATCGACCTTAGAATATAAAACTGTTCATTGATGACATAATCCATTCTATTCTTCGATTAAGAACATTCACCTCCACCAACTTAACATTTCCAAGAGGAACCTCATAGTAAATTGAATTAATGATTGAATTCAAGCATCTTCTACACCTGTCACACAACTAGGTTTTTTCTATGAGCCTGATAGTTATCACCCGTAACGTGTCCTGTCATAAACAGGTTTATATAATACAAGGCAAATCCTCCACGAGCCCCCATTACCATCTCTTCCGGCTTTAAACGCATTAGTTTAAATTAATAACCTTTCTATTCAACGAACAACACTGTATTACTAAGGTTTTAACCCAGTTAATTCCGAAAGATTACTTAGAGCGACAGTCACATATCAGTTCCTGTCTAATGTCTATGGTCTATGGAATGTTCCAAAGAACTTGTTTGATACGATCCTTTTAAAAATGATGATTATTAGAGAAAGCCCAGTGAAAGCATACATGATACTGCCACTCTCATAATACTATGTGTATAAAATAACAACAACTGTATTCATGCAAAAAGAAGCCTTTTGTCCCACCCACACACACACAATTGATATTTTTCTGCTCTTTTCATTTTATACCCAGTAAACACGGTTGCAAAGCCTGTCATTCAAAAAGGGTCTAAACAAATGTTAGACAAAAAAAAATCTATGGAGGAATGTGTCAAGGGGTTTTTGAAATGTTGCTATTTTTAACATTTACGGAAATATTTTATGATGCTGGATTCAAAAAAGCGTGGCTTTTCAGGGATCAGAAAAAGTCAAATCGTTTTCCAGAAGAAAAGGGATACATTTAGATGTGGAGTTCATCAAATTCTTTATCTCTCCTTTACATAACCTCCCTTTAAGATTAAGTAGACATGTGAGATTTATCCTGGATTTCATTTTGCTAGTTGATCAACTTACATTAGCAAATTTCATTTGGATCTTGATAAATCCCTTCAAATCGAATTGCATTCATACAGCAGAACCTTATATTTATATTCCATAGTTTGTTAAATCCTCAGCTAAAGAATTGGGCTATATGTGGAAGATGTACACTGTCAAAATATATAATGAGCGCAGGTGTGTTTGACAAATCATTCTCCTTTGGTATAACTTCCTAAATAAGAATGAAAGGGGGAAACTATCATTTCTGTTATTATTTGATGATGAGGTACCTATGTAGTGGGCGAGATTCTTTTCAAAGGAAGAAACTCATGATGGAGTTTTAATTTAACCTTAAAAGTTAATAAAGCGGGGTAATATATATGCAAGGAAAGTTTCTTGGTGAGCATTTTTCATTAATATGAGCCTGGTGGTTGAAAGAATGGAGTTACGGAAACCATCAAAGGATTAATTGGTATGAGATTAGATTTGTTCTCCGGCTATCCCATATTTAACTGGGTCGGTTTTTCTATTCCAACTCCAGCCAATGATTGTACGGATGGAGCTGAATACCTGAAATTCATCAATAGCGTAGTTCAAGCTTGTCTTAAGTAAAAAAAAATGGTACTGAGTTCTCTTTGACAAAAACTACATGGCAAAATCATATGCAAAAAAAGGTACATAGATATTAGGGAAGATCTCCCATTCTATGTCGACCACCATCATCCTAAATGAGAAAAGTGAGTTTTGATCAAACAAGGAAGCAGCTCATACAACAATATTCCCACGTATCGTGCAACTCATCACGTATCCAAAATGCCAAGACAATTCATTACTGCCCAGTTCAATAATTAAAAGGCCATTTTAATTAGTTGGGACTTCTGCTATCATAAAATATGGCTTTTGTAGCTTTCCTAGACTAATAAAATTTGGCACTTTTGCACACACTACAAGTAACGGCGCATAAGCTGTTGACATACAGCCATGTAGATATGAGCAGGACGTTAAAGGAAATTAAACATAGCTATTACGTAAACCATTATGGGGGTGTCTCAAGTGTCTCCAGTTTTCTTCAATTAACGATGGGCTCTGCCTGCATAAAATGCAATAAAAGCTCTCAACTATAACAGCAGCTCGTAACTCATCTCATGCATTTTAACAGGAAATCAAATTAAAACATATAGTTTTCAAATATAGTCAAGTCCTGCTAAGCTATTGTTAGTTTTGGAGGTCGCACAAGGGAGCCTTTATTCCCCATTATGTCACACAAGTTATATCCCCTTCACTACTTGTTTTATGAGAATATTCTTTAAGGATTACATTCATCTATTTTAAATTCCTTGCACATGAGCTTATTACTTTTGGCAAAATCCGGATACAGTTCCCCTTAGGATTTGGATGGGAAAGAGGTACAAAAAATGTCGTCAGATATGAGGCTAGGCTATGTGACCTTTTTCTGCTTTCGTCAGAAAACAGATTTCGTGCCCTTCTCAGTTCGACTGGAGTCTGATTTAATATTCAGAGTACATAGGAGCGAAATAAACTTTTTTTTATTGACTTTTGACTTTCTCAGCGGAAAATAAGGACTTTATATATCACGCATCGTTACTCCATTGTTGAAAAAATAAGCTTGTAATTCATGATGAGGAAAACGCACTCGAATTTTTGAAGCGAAATCAGCCTATTATTAGCTTTCGGGGAACTTGATTCTTCAGGATATTTATCCCAGTCGTGAAAAAAAGCATAAGGAGTGGGAGGTCGATTAATTATTTTCTCTTTGATAGCACATGTATTGGATGCGTCAGATGTTGAGCCTACAATCCCTTTCATTTAGTACTAATTTAATGGTAATTATAGTTTTGTGAATAGCTATGCCCACCTTTCCGTTTTATGGCTTACTGTACGTGCTATGCTGACATTAAACAGTCTTTAGAAAAGTGACACGAGCTTGTGACAGGGTTTTTGTTGGCCCTGAAATCTCTCCTTGCATATAAATGACTGAATGCATTACAATAATTTTGCGTCACTTTGTTGATATTGCATAATATTAGAATGACATTTGCTATTCAAAATTATCTCGTTCTTCTATGTTGCCCAAACTGTTATCGGATCCTATCGGATACTGTTTACTCGAGCAGTCTAATCACCCCTTCTGCTAGTTTTGATTACTCCAATTTACTTATTACATAAAACAGTGATTATAACAAGCTTATTATTACTCTGCAGTTATCAAGTTCATTGAATAACTCACTAACTGAGTAATTCAATTTGACATTCAGCAAAAAATAATGATCGTAAGTATCAGAATCATATTTAATAAACTCGTCCCAGGAAGCCTTCGAACAAGAAACCTCAAAGCGGCATGAAAATTTAATTTGATATACCTACATCCAGAACGAACTTTCACTTTCGACGCTCCAACTTATTTGATATATTTCCATAGATCATTATGAAATGCAGCAGAGCATACCACATTCTGCCTTAAACCAGAGCATTTCATATCACCCCCAAAGGCCATGCATATTTTTTTTAACTCTGAGGTTTTCAAAGCATAAAGCCCGAAGCTTCGTCACAGTGCCATGTGCGTGAAGGCATTTCTTGGCCTTACGAGGTATTGATTTTAGCACAGCACGTGTCATTCCAAATTCCATTTACCTAACGGGGGGAGGAATGCGAACTACAATAATTTTGATCCGTGTTCAGGTTTCTCATTTATATAGACTTTCTGGAATACATTTGTTTTGAAATACTTTAGAGCAAATACAACTTCAGCCTTCATTCCAGCATTCCCCTCAACTAACCTTAATTGCCTCCCTGAAGTTATGAAGATGGCCTAATTATTTGAGGACAAAAAAAAGAGGCTTCGAATGTATAGGGGAATCAAAAAGAAATGGTTTTTGTGTAAAAGGAGCCCGAAGAGGCCATATAAAGTTACATAATATATGAACTAGTTAAAGTTTGCACGATGAACCTTTCCCATCCATCCGCTTTTCCTTTTCAAGCTCAAAGGAAATCCATCTAAATGGAATTGGTTAAAAAATGTGGGTTTCGTCCCATTTCACCCCAAGACTTCATTTCCTTCAGCCTGCTCTTCGCTTCTGTATTCCACGTTTGAGACGAGAACGGGAAATGAAGTTTGGAGGGGAGCGCATGCACGTGTGTTTTATGGTATGGTGATGTATGCATCCCATACAGCTTCTCTCGGCGAGGCAAACAGATATGTGACTCACTCAGGCTCAGTCAAGAGAAAGATCTCTGTATCCACCTGTTCCGAGGTTGGCATATATAAAATCAATTGTGTGGTGTATGGGTGCACACACAGAGATGATACTTACCAAAGGGGTTCAACTTAAAAAGTACGCCCACGCAGTTCTATGATCTAAATGGCAGTTTTCTCCACTTTCCTTTAACTTGCGGAATCCCCGTTCCGAGCCAGCAGAGAAACCCTAAACCGTGCAGCAATATTGTCTCAAACACACATTCAAAGGAAAATATTGCGTTCCCTTGATAAAAAAAAGATTTGAGTTATCAACTTATATTGTTTCGTATACTGATTTTTTTTTCTATTTTCTTCCATTACATTTATTTATTTACTTAGATACGTACAAAGGAATGGGCCAACAGTTGAGCAAAGGAAAACATTAATGCGCATCCAGTCGTTCACAGAGCACCCATTTCAGATTCCACGTAAATCTACAATTTTTACGCGCTGAATGGCCTAGGTACAGAATCCTGTTTAGAGTTACAGGGTTTCAGGAAATGATTTGAAGTGCTGTAGTTGGGAGGCATGAGATTTATGCAAATAAACTGTATTTCTACACTCATTAAGAGAAAAGGTTTTTTTTAAAGAATTCTATCAGAACAGTCACATGATTAAAATTGCACACCATTCAACTCGAGCTTGCCTATACAAAAGGGTATACCCCTACAGTTTACTTGAACTCGTTTCGACTTCCCTGCTTTCATCAGATACGACTCTGTTTCTGAATGAATGACTGACTGAATGAAGAATGAATGACCTACTGAATGAATAGTGAAAGCAAACTCGAGCATTTCACTTCCACCGAAAGATCTGAACCGTTCCGAGAATCATATTTAGAACTTATTGTTTCAGACATCAACTTGGATCTAGATTTGGGCTCGACAGAGCTTCTGCATACTCTCTTCCCCATGGAGCCCCCGAAAACTGACGTTTTCACAGGAACTTATGTTCGATGCAGTGAAAACAAAGAAGAAATTTTGCCGTGATTATCAAATCTCTTTCTATAAAAAAAAGTCTATCTATTTTATCCCTCCCTTCACATAGTTGAGTCAACACTTGCATTTCGAGCTAAGGATATACAGCTAGCGCAATTCATGATATCAAGGGAGCGGATGAAAAGAAGCTGGGAAACTTTTCCCTGTGTGGGTGAGGTTGAGCAGTTTTTGAGAGAGTACATATTTGGTTAATTAAAGGAATCCTGCATATCTTCCAGTCAGACTTGGGTACTGCTGGGATCTCATTAATTACCAGCAACCTTCAAATTATGAGACTTTTCCCTGGCTCTCCTATTTACACAAATATATCTGGCTATAAATGGCTGGTTATTGAGGATGATATTACAAAGTGTGTTTGCGGAAGGATGTCAGTGAAAGAATTAAGGAGGTAAGGAAATATAGACTGATGCCTCTTGAGAATCATCTCTTCCTCTCTGCTTTACTTTTACAATTCTTTTTTTTAATATGGAGAAACTGACTATATACATCTATCCATTCATTGTAAGCTCCTAATGGCATTCCATGTAGTTCAGCAAAGCTGGTCTTCTAGCACCATCCGGGTGAGGGACGGAGATTTCAATGAATCGCTCTTTTATACTCGGTATCTGATCCAACACCACCGTAGGTTCCATAAAATCTTGGTCGCTTCGTTTCAGGGCTCTCTCGTATACTCCCTCGCTTTCTCTCTCTGGCTTTCTCTCTGCATTCGTTTTCTAAAAATAGCATCACGTCACCACCTTCCGTACCCACCCTAGACTCGTATCCTCATATAAGGGATATCTGCTATTAGCCTCCCGTTTCACCCAAAATACTTTAGACGTATAGCTTCCAAACTTTATTCTATTTCCCATATATACAACTCGAATCTCCCATATTATCTGCAGTTTTATACGCTCTTTTCTGAATTAAACCTAGTAAGGAACTTTTTTTTTAGTTTCTTTGTCGGAAGACTCCCGAATCAGTTCGTTTAATCCGATTAAGAATGTGAATGAAACCAGTGGGAATTAATGTCACCTAATATTACTCCATACATAATGCATAATATCCCAAATTTCCAACGGCACATTCTCGGCAGTAATGATGTAATACAATCTGACACATGGGATGTCAATGCATAATTTTTTGTAACTTCATATATTGCACAACTTTTTTAGCCTCCCACTAACTGGGCCTGGGAAATGGGATAGGGATGGGATGGTGATTAAATATTGTTTTTATTCTGGAGTATGCTCCTTCCCAGGTTTGATTTCGGAGAGCTGAGTTTACACAACAATAAAACCTAAAACTTTCTTATCTTTACAGGGTCTTCTTGGAAACTCACATTCAACTTTGAATGAAGATGGAAAAATAATTGGGGGAGAATTCAGCACATCAGCATCATCATTTCATATCATCAAAAATTATACTACTCAGTTACGCTCCTTCTAACTATCAACTAGACAAATGTCTTAGAAGACAATTACAGCCTACAGATCCATGTCATCTAAATTCCGCATAATATCAAATGATCATATCTCGTTTCAACGTCATGCTAAATATTACAAGATTGTAGGGAATGATTTCACAGCGGAAGTTTAACGAGACTCTGCCACTTTCCAGCTCCACTACATGTATGACGTAATGTCTCAGAGTTTCCTATGAAGTTCTAGGCTAATCCCGAGGCAACCAGTCAATTCCTCATCGTAACTGAGTTATCATTGAACTATATCAGATAATATCCAGTTGAAATCAAGAGTATAAATTTACAATATATCGCGGGTCTTGTCTTCCATATGTGAACAATACTATATTACAAGGACTTTATGCAGACAATAATGCAGAGTTGCAGAGGCGTTCAATCCATTCCTATTATAAAGTATGTATAGACAGTTAGCAGAATCCGTTATCAGGAACTAACTGTCAGGACACTAATATTTTAGATAGTTTAAGGAGAAATACGAGAATATCCAAAAACTAGCTCGAATTTAAATCGACAATAAAATTGGAAACTCTTGATAGAATTATCACTAATTGGCAACGTACAACTAATGTACAATAGGTAACTGCTAATCCCTTTCTCTGACAAAGTTGTGTGAGACAGGTTTAAAAAATATATCCAGAAACAAAAATGTTCATATCTGACAATACATATTCACTGTTGCAGTCTTTATAAAAGACGATAAAAGATATTGTAAAGTGTTGATAGTTTTATTTGATAAGCTTAAAAAAGGGACACTATCTATTATTTGTTACGACGATAATCTTTTGACGGGAGGTAGTTACAATTCTAGGTAATCTAGATACCTTGCTTTTAATGGATTTGGAAGTTAGCACAGCCCAAGAGCTGAAGGAATAAGACGAAGGTAAACCCAACTATTAAAGTTGCATAAGGACAGTTTTCCACTGGTCATTATTCTGACTATTTAAGCTGCTTAAGGGAAAGCTGAAAGAGAATTTGAAGGAGGATAAACCAAGCATACGTACGAGTTTATTGTTAGGAAGTAGAACTAAAAGGGGAAAGTACTGTAATGGCCTGTCAGAGCTTGAAGAAGAAGCAGAGGATGCAGGGAATGAAATGGACTTTGGTGGTAAATCTACACCTGCTGGTTCTTTTGCTAGGAGAAATAGTGACCATAGTGTCTTCGATGACAGTTGGGGAGAACACCGTAGGTTTTGGCAAGCAAGGATTTGGCCTTCGTCGAATGCCATACAAGTCGTTACCAGTGAGCAAGCAGCAACAACGACGGTTGAAAGCACCTGGTAACGAAATCATCCCAGCAGTAGGCAGCAATGACATTTCAGAAGAGCCCACCTGTGAAGAACTCCGAGCAATGTGGCGCTACTACAAGCGGCAATCACGAGCGGAGGCAAATGAGATCCCCCAATTTGGGAAAAATCCGTTTTTTGGGATGCTCCCGTCAGGATCACACTCCCCATTCACTCCAGTCGTCTCCAGCTTTGGAACGGTGAAAGGTCGAGGGAAAAATCGATTGAGACCCCAGTCCCCATTGTATGGGCGCCCTATGTACAAGCCAAATAAGGGTCGGGAGCGAGGGGCGAACAGGAACAGGAACAAGCCGTTCGAGAGGGTTCGTGAGTTGATGAGCAAGCAGACAGCCTCCGTGAATGCAAACAGTCAAGGAGAGGGGAAGGAAAGAGTGGCCAGTCCGTCTGAAGGGATTGTGCTACTCAGCCCACCCCCACACCCGACGAAAGAGTCGAGTTTTCAAAAGTTAAAGGACATGTATCGAAAGGAGAGGTTGAAGGACAGAGCACCAACCACGACTGAAATTGATAATAGGGAATATGGGAAAATTGTTTTATCCCCACCAGGAGGACAAGATGGGAGACGAGTAAATAAGCCTCTAGGACTAATGACGGCGTTTGAGAAAATCCGATTTGGACATGCTGACGATCTTCTAGATGAGGGGATTAAACCTAATCTGGATGTGATGAAGAGGCGTACTTTTCCTCCAACAGTGCTCAAGTCACAACTTCCACAATGGAAACAACAATTTCAGAAAAGAAGATTTTTATCTAATTCCGTACTGCTTTTAACTCCACCACCTCAAAGTAGCCAAACCCCATCCGCAAGCTCAAGGTACTTTGGGGAACGAGATGAAAATATTAATAACAATAACCTAATAGTTCAGACAAATGATAAGCAACAGCTGGGCAGCTTCTACGAGTTTCCAAATGTCCCGTCTCAACCAGTTGACGATAATCCTGCATCCTTCTCACATTCCAACTCCTTAGACTCCAACGACGCTTCTCTGGTGGAGTCAAAATATAGCAATCCTGCAGAACAACTGGTAAGTAACATTATTATTGAATCTTTTTTCCTGATAACCAGAATATACCTTTCTTGATTTCATGATCCGTTACAAGAAGCCATTCCATAAAAGTATGGGGAAAGCCTTCCACTAAGTAGAGCTGCCTACCATGTCATAAGACTATCTTATTTTCCGCTGCTTTGCTTCCAACAGTTTAAAAAAATATTTTATGTTCGCCAAATAACGTAGCCTATCTGAAAGAAAATGTTGATATGAATCCTGTTTTTATTATTGTGTTGCAAAATTGCAGGAAAACGCAAAGCCGCAGGCAGGCTTAAGCATATATTTCATTTCTAGCGTCTTTGCATTTAGCATCATCATATTAGTCTGGTTTTTATGAGCTTCTCCCAAGAGAAAAATAAACAGGAGGTGCCTATATGCAGTTTTTTTTCATTCGGTCACCATATAGCAGCCTCTGAAACGAGAATGTATAAGCTTTCACATAATTCATCATGCCATCATCCATTTTGCTTCCCCCTTTCCCTTCTCCGAATCGGTTAGTGACTATTTGCTTTTTTCACTTAATTTTTCAGTTACACAAATACAAATGATTTGATATTCCCAGAGAAAGCCAATGTTTCCTGCAGGTTACCACAAGCCTTCTGTAGTCACTCTGCGTTTTCCGCTTTCCCTTTTTTATGTTCAGCTTGTAGATCCAGTGTTGAGCTGAAGTATGGTTAGCCACATGCTCCTAAAGAAGGCTCAGAATTGAAGGGGAAACAGTTCATACTTGCATCTAAGATCGGCTAAAGGCGAGTATGAGAACGCGATAATTTGTTTCTTTTGTTCCCATTCAGAGGGATATTGTTTGTGTCACAGTAGCAGCAAACTAGTTTAGCCGTATTATATGGCCCGCATTGAAGGAAGGAGAATGCAAGGGAAAGTTACGTGTTTAACGTAAGAACATAAAGAAAAATGAGCCCCATTCCTTGCATCGTAGGTCCACCATTTTTTGAGCATTTAGCCATTCAAGCACGTTCCTTTTTGTTTCATTCGTTATATTGTGTTCATGCGCTTGAATAATGATTAGCTCCACCATCCATCCATCTCTTAGCAAGACGTATTTACGTATTGTTGAAAGGCTAAAGTCAGTACTACAGCTACAAGGCTTAGTGGCAACGCCAACGCAACGCCAATCCCAGAGAAATCGCCAGTCCTGATTACCATTGCGAATTTAGGACTTTCCCACTTCCTGGATTGGGTCTCAGATCCCCAATGTAGCAAAGCAGGACTGATCAATCCAAGTAATTTATCTCGTTCAGAGGAGAAGTGTTGCGGAAGTAAAATGGCATAACAATGCTTACTATATAGTAACTGCGCCTTTACTGGAGTCGACATCTTTATATAGGCACTTGACTGGCTTGTTCCAAGCTCAGGATATGCTCGCTTATATAGCGCCTAATTCTTTGAGCATTTAACATTATGTGTCAGTACGGACATTAATAAATATTGATAGATTTCCACCCACATGCAACAATTCGAAAAAAAATTCTCCTGGCCAGAAGTTACTTTTGAGGAGAGAGTCTCAAGTGCCTTATCCCACTCAAGTGGAGAGTCCATCAGAGGCATTTTTTCAGTGGAAATAGATTTTTTTTGTGTTCACTTGTTAGATAAGTGTGTTGGGAATGGAATCATCAGTGGAGCTTAGATCATTGGCGAAAGTAAAAGGCCAGTTTAAGCCCGTCTGACTGATGCGGAAAAATGGGAGAAAAAGAAATACATGTACATATGTATCAAAGCTTTTAACTTTCAGCTCTAACTGAATTTGAAGTCCGTTTTCCCCAAATGTGGTGCACTTACTTTGGCTCAGGATAGTGGCACAAGACAAGGCTTCAATTTCTTGAGTGAAAATATCTTAAATGGTTAAAACACTTTTGGTAAAAGGGAAAGGTCAAAAGGGTGTGGAAACAACCGTAGAAAATAAAATTAGCCAGATTTCTTCCCTCGTTTGCTCTACATTTTGCCCTTTTTGCAAGCTAAGAACAAGAACATCTAGTTCTCAGGTCAGCTCACAGCTTGAAGCAATACTTGTAACTGATCTTCAAAGAGAAACTGACCCGTCACGTGAGAGCAAGCTTCTTCATGCAATCATTTATTGTTCATAAAAAACCGAGATAAGCCCTCTCCAGAGGTGGGATTCACGACAAGGCATCGTGTTTCAATTTATCTATCATATTCATTCCATATAGACTAGTTAATCATTATTTAAGACTTTGGGATGAATTACCTTTTGCTAGTTATCCATGCTGATTTAGACCAATTATTCTTAGTTATTGTATAGTTTGACTGGATGACGTGCGTAACATAAGATCAATGCTTTACTACAATTACCTTATTATTTTTTGCAGGCTTTTTGCACGATTGCCCCACTCGTGGTTTAAGAAACGTGTTATGCTTCAGATTATGCAATGTTTGTATGCTAACTTTTCATTGATATAATTCATTGACTTACGACTTCGTTCTTCTATTGACGTTATTGCTATTGATTTAACATTTCTCCGTCCTGATTTTAGAATGTTCTAGAAAATGCTGTTATGACTAACCTTATGTTGCAATGTAACTGAGCTTTCAGGCATATCCTGCAAACAGTAAATCATAATTTAATTGAGTACATTGGAAGTAACGTAAGATACACCTACTAACGACACAATCCATTATTCACTGATTCATCGATACTCCAAAAAACTGGCTAAATACATGATGGAAAGCAAGCCATCTTGCACTGTGGGTGAAATCAGATAAAGATAACAAGTTATTAAGTATTTAGGAAAGCTAGATTAAAATGATAGGAATAATAATTGAGCAATATCTAATATCTAATTGCAACATGTGTGAGCGTCACTTCTCATTCAATGAGGAATTCCACCATTTTTAATTAAGAAATACTAGACGATGAACCAACGAAAGGAAATGCCAGTAGATAGACTGGAAATTTGAGAATCTCCCAAACAATTTGTCACAAAATATATGACCTCGATTCTCCATGATGGTCGTTCCGAAAACTCCGTCGACAATAAACTGCTGCGAAGCAAATAAAAAAGGCGTTTTATTTATTGTACAGGAAGGAAGCAATTTCCACTTTGTATTCCATCTATTGCGCTATTGTGTTTTGTTGTGATTTTTCTTTGGTGAGATGGTGAGTCCTAGCGTAGGTGGAGAAAAATACGATATGATGGCTCTTGTTAGCAAGATTTATAAATAGACGAGATCTAAACATGTCAAGTTATGCCATAAAAGTAGCCTTGCAATATTAAATTGTTAATACGCTCGGACACGTTAAAACTTCTATGCAATAAAAACTATGAGAAATATCATGAAGCATTCCCGTAACATTTTCTGCTTTCTGGACAGTCCAGAAACGCACAAAACTTGGTTTGCGACAAAACTGAAATGAAATATTATAAAGTTTGTGGAACTTGTGTTTACTCTGCTTAACTATGTAGAACAGTGGCGATGAACGTCCGCATTCCAATTATTTTTGCTAGATCAATTGGTCCCATTCTGCTCCGAGTACAAATTCAACTTCAACTAATAAGCATTTTTACGATGTTAATAAAACTAGCAATACTAATTTTGATAGTCATCACGGAATGTCAGACAATATCTGTTTTTATTGAATGAGAGGATTTCAAACATCAACATTTGGAGAAAGGATTTTCATACGTATGTTTTTTTAATTTATAGCATAGCCTTCAAATAACACAATTTTTAGATCTAGCAGCTCCCTTTTTCATCATTCATTTATCCACCCACTTGGCAACTCATAACATCCTTGACTTCTGAATTTATCCTTCCGTCAGTTCATGTATCATCATGATTTTCCATCTTCCCCATCTCCCAGAATTTCACCTTCAGACTTCATAATCAGGAATACTCGGTTAGAAGTTGACTGGGATTCATCAAGCACTCTCCGTTCAGAGGATTATTAGGGGGTTGTCATTAGGGTTTGTTTCCAGTGCATAAGCCCATCTTGCAAGATTTGTGATAACTGATGTAGTAGTAATTCTTTAATCATTGAAACAAGCTAACAAGCAAAAATGACCGTTCGTCCGCAAACTTCTTACTTTTGCATTAAACACGGGCCCAAATAGGCCCTTTTAATATTAAATTATTTGCTATGCTTGTAATAGGCTAAACACGTGACGATGGTCGTTTAAGTTCAATACACTGCATCCATGAAAATGCAGAGTTGAATTTTCTACAACTTCAGTTGAAAACTGATAAAAATTCCATTGTCCTATTTATATGAACTATACGTCCGTACAAATTTAATTAAATTATGGCTGTAATTTTAGAGCTAGAAGCTATAGCAATTTAAAAAATATAACATCGAGTCATACTAAAAATAAACTCCCCAATCCAGTTTATACTGGTTGTAAGTGGCCGTATAAGCAAAGTCAAAAGCACTATAATTAGGACGCTTTGTTTAGCTCGAAGTTACTAAAACATGTAAGTTTTTTACGGGGTATTGGGAGACATTTCATTTGTAGTAATTGTAAATGAACGAGTACATTAACATGCTACTTTTGCAATGTTTTCCTACAATCACACATGAAATTAAAGTTGCTTGGAAAATTATAAATTAATTAGTTCGCAGTAGGCATGCGGTAAGACTAAATTTAAACGCAGCAGGGTCAAAGACCTTATTATTTAGGAAAATGTAATGAAACACAGCGTAAGCCTTGTCACTTATTAGCCAGGATTTCTCCTTAAAGCTGGCTTAGATTAGCGTAGATTCATGATAAAAGAAGGCACTCAAAATCCCTTCCTCATTTAACCCTAACACGGGTCCAAATGCGCGAAAATAAAATCATTTAAACAACTTAAAAAATTACCCCCTGTATATGTACCCCAGATGGGGGAAGAAGAGGACGTCAAAATGTGTACCCCCAGATACAATATGACTAAATTTAAATGCTTAGAAGCTACTGTAGAAGTAGAGCAGTGGCTTTGATCGGACGCTATAGGTTAAAATAAAGTTTTATTTTATTCTTGCTATCAATTGAAATGAATTATTCAAGGTAAAGTTCTCACTTGACCCCAATAGCATGCAAAGATAGCTGCATCGCAAGCTATCGGTAGCAGGGATTAAGTATATATCATTTATAACAATGACAAGCAGTAACTGGAAACAAGCAGTAATGGGAAATCAGTGATATTTGTTAATAAATAGGAAAAGTTTGTAAGTATGACGGGGGAGTACGATATAATTCAGAGCTGCTTGATTTACGAGTTATTTTTCCGCAAACATTTCCTCGTCTGCTATATAGGTAAGTTGTCTGATACCCTACAGATTACTCAATAATCATGATCAGTAGCCAATATCACAACTCTACACTGTGCCCTCCACGCTACCAGCTTTTCTGTCTTCAAGCGTTTTTATCTACAAAATGATCATTTCCATTCCAAGTCTTGCAAACTGAAAAGTATAACAGGGCTGAAGAGTGCAGATCTCAAAGTTGTGAGATTATGTACAGACCTTATGAAATCTAATAGAGAGTAACCTTAGACGTACGTATTATTTTTGCGGGATCAGACTACTTATGACTTGTACGAAATAAAGTCGTGTCATCAACCTAAGCCCCGTTAGAGATGCGATAATAAATATGGATGGAAATGAACAACTTACTACCTGGAGTTCAATACTTCCAAAAAAGTTGACTAGGGTTGCCACTGCTGTCGTTAAGATAACCGGAATTACCGTTTCATTTTGCGATATCGTTGTCTCCATTTAAACAAAAACGATAAACGTGGCAAACCTATATAGTTCATCATGACTTCAGTTTCAGTCTCAAGTAGAATCTACATACACCTTGCAATTTACGCCCTCTTATCACGAGAATAGAAGCTTTTATTTGGAATTTGATAGCAGGGTTTTTATCAAGAGCAAGGGCAACAAACAACTCATTTTTTGAGTTTGCAAAAAAGCGTTAAAGTCTTGTAACACTAGAAACATGAGATCGTTTAATATTTCAAGCGTAGTTTGTTCCACATTTTTCCGACTTATATCCAACAGAGGGTTGCGAGGTACAAGGATTTTACTGGATGCTCCAAAATCCAATTTACGATATTGCTAATGCATAATTTTATGCTTTAATGTAGATTTTTTTTAGAATGGACTGCTACATTTATTACGAATCTGCTATTATTTTGATTTAAGTTTTATTTTATTTTTTCAAATTCCTGTGATCGTGAATTTATCAAGCTCAGCACAACGGTCGATATGCGATTCGTTCACAAAATTCATGATCAATGCTCAAAGACCATCAAACTGTAAGGCTTGATACTTGATGCTCGATCGAGTGCAAAGTTCGAACCTGATTAGCAAGCACCTTGCAACTCTCTGTTGTCCAGCACTTTAGTTACCTTCTGACTTTTCTCCTACGTGCGTTGATACAGTCTCAACATTATCTTCTGGACTCGCGTCACCACCATCCTGATTTAATATTCAAGGGGTTCACGTCATCATCTTTAACCAAGTTAAGTTATGCTCTTGAATCAATTATAGGAACCTAGGCAGCTTTCCGGTTGTTGTCTTGGAGAAAGCGGAGAAAATATTCAATTTACGAGGAGCGAGTGGGCTCATGTGATGGATGAAGTATAAACTATTCTACCGACAAATTTTGATGGAAGCTGTATGTATACTAAATTCAAAACGCCTGAAAATACGCAGCAATAGTGATATGAAAACAAGCTACAATCTATATTATTGTATCGAGCAGGAGAAGATCAAAATACTATCAGCTAACGATGTATTAGATAGATACTAGAAACAGATAATATGTTAAATGAGCTTAAACTAATCTAACTCATGTTTCCGCATTAATTATTTTATTTACCCGGGCAACACAAAATTCGTCAATCACTTTTATCGCCAAAGCGTCGGGGCTGTGCTACTTTCTCAACGTTTACAAAGGCTGCTGTACTGTTTTCATAGTTGCTCGTCATTTCCTAATGAAAAACGTAATTAGGCATGCTTTGAGTGAAAAGAGGCCACTGATTTGTTCCTTTAAAGGAGGGTTGTTAGCCTAAAGTATTATTTTTAACCCTTTTAATTTATTCTCTTTTATTGCTTAAAACATATGAATGTTGTATAAGGCTAAACTCTTTTGGTGTTGCAAGCAATCATGGCGGTGTGCTTGCTAGTGTCTGCTTGAACTAACTGCGTAATAAAATGACGTAAGTTTTCTGCTGATCATGCTAGAAAAATTGAGATGCAAACATTTAGGGTAGTATAGGCAAGTCTGTAGTTATCGCAAATTTTCTCAAAGTAAATATGGGGTATTCCTGGAATATTTGTTGTAATCATTTGTGATGGTTTCCTAACATTCTATTGTCATTTGGGACTTTATGAATAAATTCATAAAAGACAGGTTTTGCTTGGCAAACTAACGTGGAAAAATTTAATGACATTTTTTTTCTCTTTCCTTAAAGGTGGAAGCACCGACTTGTGTGGAGGTTGAACATAATCCTTGCAACCAAACTACAGACTGTTCTTGCATTGGTTTCGCTCTTTATAGATGCTACTTAAATCAGTGCCAAACCCTCCCACTAGCTTTCTCTGGTGAGTCTTTTATCCCGTTCTTTTCCCCAACTATTTTTAGAACGTGATGCAAATCAATGTGAAATACACACAAGCGGATAATTCTTTCGCAAACAATCACACAGCCGATTCCCAAAAGCTCCCCTGAAATGACTTTCCCTATCTCAAACCGGAATTTTAGGAGTGCCCAAAAGTAAATATCATAGTTAATATAGGGCTATTTGAAAATAATGTATAATTGAAACCAGCCAGATAAAGCTAGGTGTATAATAGATATGCCACCCTTCCTTCCGTAAAACTCAAGTGATCCTACTTCACTGTCTAGTAAATCAGTTTTGGAAGAAAGCTATGAGTGAAGGCCAGGAAAAGTCTTAAAGTTCATATTCCCTTCCCCTTTTCTCATCTCTTCTACAAGGCATTAAGACAATCCTGAAAATGATCGTTTCACGTTTCCCGTTAAAGGTGTTAGGTTTCAGAAAGTTGATGAAAAATTCCTAGAAAATTCAATTACATTTTAACTCCCTTTTTTGGGTATATTCCTCCATACCCATTTTATATCATTATAACATGGACTAAATGAAATGGGAAGGAGTCCCAATTAAGGAGGGAGCTTATGGAGAGGGAAAGTGAAGCCAGTATGAGTATAGCATATAGGTGCTATTTGAATGTGCAAGGGAATGTAGAGGAATGACTAGTGAAAGAACGGTGCGTGGGTGGACTGTGGTTTCCGCTAACATATATCTTCGATCTCCTTCCCCGCAAATGTCTGTTCTCTCCTGGTCATTTCTGCATGCTGGCGTTTTTTCCTTAGATTCGAAATAAAGATGGCTACAAAGTAGCGAAAGGAGAATACGACCACCGTTTTATGAAGAAAAATAGGTACTTTGCCCATTCCATCTTTGTAACCTGTTCTCTCATTATACGCTGAAGGAGAATAAGTAGAAGCGTTTCCTCACAAGTTATAAAAAACTTCCGACTCACAAAAGGAATCATTTACTGCGTGGGCTTATTTTTGGGGATAAAATGATAAACTGTAATCTTTCAAATCTTTAATTTTACGGAACTCGGAATTCACAAAGCTTTGAAAGCATTTTAATTTTGTGATTTCCCCTTTTTACTACTGTACCCCCCCAAATGCACCGATAACGTTAGTCCTATAGTTTAATGAAGGATTACTGGGGATGGGTTTACTGCGTCGTAAAATGAGTATACAATGAGGATTCTGAGAAAGCAAAACCATAATCAAAATAAGGAGTTACATCATCTTATTCCAAGCATATTAAGGAAAGCTTTCTTTTCACCAGTTTTGATAACACTGAGCTAGATGAATCCACAATTTGCTTCACTAAATAACACAGCTAACTGTTGATTCGTTATCATATTTGTTTGTAATTTTTTTGTATGTTTTTTTCCTACTAATAGTGCAAGATGAGGCACCAGTGGCAGACGAGTCTTGGCCCTCAGACAGACAGCCTGATATTTGGCACTCCGAACCGGTACCATCGGAAAAACTTGGGATATGGGAAGAGCCTGTGGAAGCAGAAAGACTGAACACATTCGACACAAGCCGCAAAAATGAGGGTAAACCAAGTAGGATTACGGAGACGACGTATCTTGTTTTAGATGGACAGAAATCAGCTTATGCATGAATTTCAAGGAACTAAAATTACAAAACATCGTAATCCCGACTTTTTGTCATATATCGACTCAACATTACCTACAATAGATACTCCTACATCAACTATGACTTACTTTATCTTGTAAGGTTTATGCTATTCAGTTTCATTGACTTTGACCATCTTCTCCCATACACGAAGATTATCTTGGCCTATGATCCTACTCCGAAGAAAATAGGGATAACATCAACCATTCATAGCAGCTTAATGTACAGTCCGTTGCGGAGATGGGAAAATAAAAGGTGGACGTGAAACACGATTCATTAAGTATCAACTCAATTAATGACCTAATATAAGGAAAGGGCTTCGGTAGGGGGCATTAGTTTGTAATTGTAGGTTAGTGGTATATTTGAATTTATAAAACAGATAAAACAGATAAGTAAACAGGAATGAGAGGGTTGGCGATTTTAAACATTTCCAACTAACTATAATACTTTAATCCGAAGAGATGCTCTTCTTGCATTTATTATTTCTATGATAGGATAAAAGCGTTATGATTCATTTCATTTTAATGAAACGCTTGTTGATGTCTCCCGAGTTTTATCTCTGAATCCAATTTGGTTCGCAAAGGAGCAGATTACCCCAGGCGAACACACTTGCTAGGTTGGATACTATTACTGATCATATCACAGCGTTCTAAATATTTAGTATTATTGCTCTAAGCTTAGCGATTGTAGATAAGAGCGTTCTATATTATAGCCCCTTATGGTGGTTAGGTCACCCTTATCTCTTAATATACAACAATCCATGATATTACAATACAAAAGGAAATAATTGCGATTTCGTTACGGAAAGGTTAATGATCAAATGCAATTGTGATAATGATATGATAATGGGGAGAGTCTAATTGTAACTATAGCATTGGAGAATAACTTGCCGTCAAACCTGTTTACAGTGAGTTATTAGAATTTACACAGTTTTAAAAGTTTTTGGAATCCTAAACAAATGTAATTTTTTGGGAAAGATGTAGATACACATCACTGTAAATACTTTAAGATAATGATATAAACCTTGATTATATTATGAGGTAACTCTGATCATTAAGAAACTTTAGGAACTACCGTGCATATCAATGCACATATTATAATTAATTATGTACTTATATAGCTAACTACAATTTGGACATGAGCAGTTGAGGTGACTACAACCATAAGTTCAATTTACAAGCATGATGAATTAATGACAATAAAACAATTTTCAACTTTCAGAATGATCTTAAAAGAGCCACTGAAGTTGTTGGGTCTTTGAATGCGTGTTTAGCAATCCCATTCCTATTCCTAGAGACAAAATATGAACAAAAACTGCTTTCACCTTCTTCTCTACGCTTTGACATTGTTTGAAAGATAATCTATAACTATTGAATTATTGCCTTCTTCCGACAATAAAAGGAGTTCTTCTCTCAATCATCACTGCAACCTCATCGAAATGTTGGAGTTTGAACTGTCGCATAACATGAAAGTTGCAAATGAGATTGAAAAATTGGACAATACATTTCAGTAAACTATAGTCAGAGGGAGAGAGATGGAAGGAGGGTGGAAGCACATTGTAATATCGAAGCGTTTACTCTTACTCCCCAGAAATGGAGATATTATATAACGACATAGATATGCTTCCATTAGAACCACAGTATCAATAAAGTTTATAAAAAATACAAAAAATAAAATGAATTCAAATGTCAGCTTTACCAACCTACAGACATATTTATAATTAGCCTAAACAATGACTGTAAAAAGATCCACCAAAGTGTAATTTGATTATAGAACAGTCAGTTGTTGTTGGTTCCCTGAAACTTTTACCCGACAATATGAAATTGAAATCAGGTAACGGACACAATTTAATTAAATGTAAATAAGATTTACAAGATTTATACTGATATTGGAAAAAATGTCTTTCGTTCTAGTTTCTGACGATGTCTGCTTCTCCTAAGATCAAAGGTTATACATAAATACTAGCTCTTTTAAGTTTGTAAATAAGTATGAGTCAGGGAAGCTACTTAGCATCGTTAACTTAACATGCGTGAGAGTGACTGCTCTGATTATGAGTAAATAGATTAATGTAAATGATGATTTAGTCTCACATTTTGATCCACAGCAGTATTAGTTCCTAATGAACCTCCGTAAATGTGGAAGTTGAAATATGATGTATTCGGGGTGGGAATTTAATATTTTAAGCTTGAGGCAACAAGGTAGGAGGAAGGAAACTTGATTGCGATAGTTGTAACCAAGTAAGCATCCCAAATAGAGTGGAATACACGTGTATCAGTTTTAACAATTTTGAGTTATGCCATTTTTCCGGATCATTAGCATGGCTACTAAATGTAAACTTAAGTATAATTACAATTTAATGTACAATATATGTATACATGTATCAATATCTTATGTAAGGATGATGGATGCTGTGTGGTGTGAATTAAAATATTTTTTTGTCATAGTGTAATCTACACTGCATAATTATCTACTTACATTGTTATAAAATGTCATTCAAGAGGAGTACAATCTATAACGTCTGGTGTGTAATTGAAGTACATAGTAAGCTAGTGTAAACTTAATGTCTGTAGACTTCTTGTTGACCCCTTATATCCATTTACCACTCATTTGTTAAATATTGATCAACATATTTTTTAACAGAAAATGGAAAACAACTTGGTTTATAGCGAATAAGTCAATTTGGAATTAATGACTAACTTGGATTGGTTAAGTACTGTGAATTTCGTCATTTTACCCTGTCGCCCTGTCCTATAAACATTATTGTAATGACATGATTTATCAAAGAGATTATAAAATGTAAACCGATTTCAATTTTATCAAACTAACATTTTGTTTAGAACTAAGCAACTATGACAATACATTTTTAAACTTAATGGCAAAGCTTAGTCAAACATATTAACTAATTGTTAAAACTCGGACTACATAAATTGAAGACTTTTTTTCAAATAGTGTTGGCTTATAATGTACTCATAACTAACATGATATATACTGTTGTTAACTATGTGTGAAACGTCCAGGTTTCACGATTAAAATGGACATTTTTCCAGCTGTAAATATGATTAGCTATATGTGAGTCTTTATTATCCCATTTTGTTGTTAGTAGCCTATTTTTAAAGAAACTATTGAAACCTTCTTTTCTGTGCAACTTGTTGCAAGTGAAAATAAAATTTATTTTATTTGGTCCTTAAGTAAATGATTCGAGATATTCTGCAAAGCAAGTAAAACAATCTAATTGGCCTCATTCAATCATAATTCATAGCACATTGGAACAAACTTTCATATTCACTGCTCTATTTCGCAGAATTTATACATCAAATACATATATGCGCATACTTTCACTGAATGATTACATATCTTCGCACTCCATTATTGATTGACTGGCTATGACGTGGAATGGCGGCGCTCGTGTCATCTGAAGGCTAGTTCGTCACTGATTACGTCAGCATACATAGTCTGGGGTGAGTTACACTGAAAGCTCTTCACTCTTTCGTACATTTTCTTTCGTTCCTACACATTTTCATAGATACAAAGTACCCGTGGATTTTCACTGTAATCCCGTGTAAGAGCTTGTCATAAAAAGTATTACTAGGATGGCTTCTCAACTCTGACCTTACCTTCTGACAATTATCGCTGATAGGCTGAACGATTTTTTCCAAATTGAACCCATAGGACGTAGGTATCTAGTATAACAAAAAATTCCACAAAGCCAAGTTTACTTCTGTTCAGGGGAAAGCAACCATGCGACATCTGGAGAGTTTCTGGTGAATATAGCAAAACATTTAGTTTTGTGGAAAGTCTTTCGTAAACTGATCATAGAGGTTTCCAAAATCGACCGTAATGACTTACGGAGAAAGCCAGAAAAAGGAATCTTGCGGAGAAAGCTGAAAATTTGTAGTTCACTTACACTGTACAAGGAATCGTATTTGCTCATGAAATTTTGAGTACAGTACCTTCTTCTGTGAACTTTAAAGCACATTCAGCTGTCCGAATAGTCAAAGCCAGTTTAATCAACTTCAGAAACTGCTTTGTTAATTAAAAATTATTGCTTTCTTTTTGCCAATACGGACCATATTATGCAAGATTTAGGCTAACTGAAACCAGTAGTTGGAATGGATTGCAAACTTAGCTATCCTGTTTTGGTTTTGCAAGGACTTGATGGCTGCAAGAAACAACTTCAAATATTGAAATAAAAGGTCCTTCCACAAATTACGTTAGATTTATGTAGTAATATGCCTTCTTGGCACTTGCCGGCCGACACACTCCTCAAACGTCAGAATTGTCGATAATCCTTTGTTGTCTATGCATATGCGGCTTAATGGCGAAATAGAAATATTTTGGGAGATGATCGGTCGCTTACCATGGGGAAGGTTGTTAAACTGCCAATGTTTGAAGTTGTTGAAAGATATGCGTTGGTATCCAGGTGCCAGGGAAAAGTTTATCAACTCAATATCTGCAACCTGCTAATCATCATCATTTTAGTTAATGCTATCATCTTAGGCCGCTACTGCCACCTTCTTAGAAGCAACATGCTACCTCTCCCAAACAGTACAATCCTACCAAATAATTTTCGTTTGGGATACGATATGAGTAAATTTTGTGTATTTATTAAATTACATTAGGTTCACAACGCCGACACTATTGTTTACTTATCCCAAATTATTTTACCATTGAAGTCACCCATGAAATTGATTACCTTTCGATATATAATTTATTATACATCTAACACCCTATAATTATCTGATGTCATAACGAACATCCTAAGAAAGAAAGATTTTAGACAAAACATGGCATTACTAATGAAGCACATTAAAATCCAACATTTTTTTTTGTTTAGCGGAGTAGTAGGTAGCACATATTAAATTTACGCTTTATAACCAACTCATTTAAAATTTATCTTCAAACAAAAAACTGATATTCGTCCTGAAAATACATTGACAAATATAGAATTGATTTTATTTTAGTTTAGCAATATATTTGATGTTTATCTTAATATGTATATATGGTTCACTCAAGATATCTCAAATATAACAACACGAAATAAATATGCTCAAGAAAAGTACAGATCCAACTAAAAAATGGCCTTTTGAGATTGGCGTAGAAATTGTCGAGTAATACCAAGTAGTCTGATGATAAGTACGAAATAGGTAATGTGCTCATCAAAATTCGGAAATGGTTCAATAATATTATAAGGCATATGATAACCCTGAATTTTGAAACGCATGTACACACCATGCCGGTCCTGTTTGATCTCCATAAACCATAAAAGCAAAGCAAAAGTTTCAATGACTCCATATTATATTAAGCATTTGACTATTTCAGATCTTTGGAGAAAGTGCTCATGTTAATATAGCATTAAAACAGACTGAGCTTCATTTTGTACCACTTTTAAGAGAGAAGTCGGCACATTTGTGGTTTATGAAATTCTTATAATACAATCAGGGGTTAAGTTCTCAAGTCTTTGGTGGATGGAGTTGGAGCAAACTCCAGGAGTACTAATAGTCAGCACTTGTTATAGTCAGACAAAATACATAGGCTTTCCACACCACTCTACAAAGCACACTATCATCCCACTCGGGAAAGCTGGAGCGGGGAAAGTCCTTTCACTTCTATGACTAGAAAGTGATGCCAAGCACCAGAGCGAGCTCAGTATGAAAGCGAGCGTTGGAAGTAGCGGAAGGCATTGGAAGCTTGTTCTACCGACCATGTCCACAAGCCTTAAAGAATAAAATCTAATTCAGCGATATTTTCTTTGTTTTCTGCTGTGTCTGAGACGAGGGGAGACAGCACGTGTTCCCATTTCCACTATACCAACAGTTCCCAGTCCCTCAACTTTCTCACTAATTTCCTTAGGCTATCTATACTGTTATTATTGGGTTAATTTAGTTGCTCCCATTTTAATTTTATTTTGGTCGTTCACCATCCTTCAATTCTGCTGAAAGTTTTGTAAAAAAAATTAAGTCAAAACAAGTGATAAAATTGTTCAAAACTCGGGGAAAGAATACAACTGTCAATAATTTTTTTCTTCTGAAGTTTCAAAAGCATGAACTTTTCGACAGGGGAAAGTTGTCGTGAAAGTGCTGTAAAATGTAATTGTGTCACAAAGGGCTATAGTTGCATGTTTCTGAAAATGCTAGTTGGGCTGGGTCGAATCGTTAAGTGAGTGCAAGTAAGTAATTCACTTTTTACGAAGCATGTATTGAATTCCTTTTTGCAACTAAATTACTCAGATAGATTTATTGATAGTAATGCAGGTGTCTAAATTACTTTATTGGCCTTTGTAGTTCTGAACGAAACACACAAAACAAATTACAACAACATGTTTATAGCAAACTATACATCTTCTTGTGATAAGTATCTTCATTCTACGAATTAGCCCGCATATTTCATTTCCAAAATTATTAATTACGGTAATGCCTTTTCGGTGGAGTGCTTAATGATGGATTATGTTTTGAGAAACATATCAATTAGGTTAGGGATTTTGTTCCCGCATAATACGCCAAAACATGTTATAGCAAGTTAGTCTGAAGCATATAATCAATATATTGGTCATCCAATTAGGTTTAATTGATTTATACAGAACACTGAGCAGTCAATGCTATTGCATCGAGCTGATGCGGTGGCGGTGTACTTACTTAAATGGGTACTATTCAGATGGCTAATTTCATGTGACATATGCTGCACTGTCCCATTTTTGACGTAAATGTCCGCTAAATTATTTTGACAGTTAGCTTTAGTTTTCCGAACGAGCAAATGTTCAAACGAATATAGCCAGAACGTTGCGACTTCTACCTGGATTGATATCATGAGTAGCCCATATATTCACCCACATTACTGTTGGCTATCACCTGACTGACCTGATCAATCCTCTAATGTCAAATCAATTTAAAACTAAATAACAGTGACAAGGACGGGATAGCTATGTAGACCACCAACATGATATGCCAAAATAGCCTGGATGTGACAGGTGTACAGGGGAAAGTCGTTTTTAATACTAATAAAAATATTGTGATGTATAGCTTGAAGCCTGAAAATAACTGTCAGTCCATAAAGTAATTTCCCATCTTGTTTATAAGGTTATTAAAATCGAATGGACAGGGAGGCATACTTCCTGGTACGATCCACTTTGCTTGCGTTATTACTAAAGTCAGCATGCAAACTAATAAGACAGGTAGAGAAGGCTCCTGGGATATGCTTGTAATGCCTCTCGGTAAACACACCAGCACGAAACCTGAAAGATGAATGGACTTGTGTTGTGACCGAATCTAATCAAAAACTTGTCAAAAAGGGATGAGATGTCTGTTTTGCATTAGCCTGATTGCAGAATAAGGCTCTTCATCCTACTTATTATTTATGAATATCAGCGTAAAATCAAATCATGATAAATGCAATGGGAAAATGTGCAATGGCTAGGGGCGTTATATATTAGCGTAATAAGGGGCGAAATTCAGATTGCAGTTGTTCCATCGGAATTCCGATTACTTTGTTCCCATTACGTAAACTAAACCATAGTCATAATAATATACAATTTTACATTTTTATAGTGCGACCCTAATGCATAATTAACTTTGACAGTGAAGGGTTCAAACTTACATTAGATTGGCGACTGGCGTTATGCTCTTAGTTTTTGGAACAAAATGATGATTCATATTAGTTCATAATCATCTAGTATTCCTAATTTACTATTTTAGGCTTGGTAGAATACTTTTGCGATGTCTTAATTTTACTTAATCATTAGCATTACTACTTGAAACAACAAACTCAACTAATCCATGGTCCATGACAAACGGAAAGTAGAGCCATAAAAGATAGATAAGTTTAATTTGGTTTTAATTTGCGGTACACTACCGTCTTATACATATTTTCACTCCCTTATATGGCCAACAATGCCGCCGTGTTTAAAACCGTCTATAAATAACTATCAACCATTGCTCTCAACTTTATCCTAATCCAAGAACTAGTCATTTTCCAGATGACTTTGGGAAGTTTGCTGCCGAATATTTCATGTCACGCTAGAAGCCAGAGCAATAAACCATGTTCTTTAATTTCGTTCTACTTTGTTCTGTTTCTCAGAATTTCCAGTTTACCCTATCTTGCTACTGTAGATTATAATATCCAATAATAACACCTCCTGTGGCTAGCAGAAACTAATATTATTAAGTTAGCCGAAAATATGAAGGTGGGAAGGAGCTGTGGGGGGTCAGCTATTTGAAATTTTGAGTACTCATGGATTATTTTAACACACCAGAAATGAAATTCGGCCTCAAAATATGATTTCCTTGCAAACTCAGGGGAACTGGCGGAGCGATAATGTTTTACTATTCAGGAAATTTCGGAATTATCATTATATGCTACAGTTTATGACAGCAGTTCCCTGTCTAATTTGCCTTGCGTCCCGTTTCCTCGTCAAAAACGGGGGAGTAGTTTTATAATGACGGTATAATACATGTAATAGTATGTTGACCTGGTTGCCATACAAAAATACTCCTACGCAAAATGCATGATTAATGTTGGGAAAGAGTACTAACGGGTGAAAGTGAAACTTTGCTCGAATTTATTTTTTATGTGAAATAGAAAGACTGTTGCTAGAAAGCTACTACTTATTCGAAAAAAGATTAAGCATCGAACAGGTTTTGAAACATGTAGACAGTAGATACGGGATCATAAGCATTTCTGCTACTTTTCAAATCTGGAATGAATAAAGTCTAATGGTTTTGCAAAGGGTATAAATTTTATTTTATTTAATATTTTCCCCACTAATCTAATCAACACATCATGGAAATTGAATCATCCTGATCTTATCTGTACATTGGGTATGGCTAAGGAACAAGTTGTTTTATTACAGCATAAATCTAATCTATCCCTATTTGTTGCTTTCAGCTTTGGAGAAAATATTGGGAGTTGGCCAAGCAATGTAACTGAATCTCTTCAGCGAAAACACCATCACTGTTTAAAATCTGAGTAAAAATAGCCCAGTGTATAAAATGACAGTTCCCATGTAAGCGAAGAGAGATGACGAAACTGTTAAGAGACAACATGAGCTGTGGAAGAAAGGAGGGAAGTGATGTAATATGGGTTCCTTAATAACAACTCACTAGTCAAAACTTTAGAGACACCCCAAATACCGAAAATATGGAGATGACATTGCTGGCGTTCCTCTTCATATCAATACCTGGTAAGTGGCAAAAAGAAAATTTTCTTTCCTTCCCATCATCTCAACACACTAGTGCCAAGTGGGTAGCAGACTCCGTGTAAACATGAAAATTGGAAAGGAATGCGCAGGGAAAAGCGGGATTAATATTTTTGCAGTATGTAGAAAATTAAGTTTCACACAAGGTTTCACCAGCCAAGGTAAACACAGAAAAGTATCACAGGTGTAGGGCCAGTAGTGTGCTCAAGAAATTTCATTAATAATCCCCACTTGTCAGGAACTTTTTCTTGGAGGCTCTCATTTATCATGCCACTCAGCCCCTTCTATTTATTTCTTTAGGGGGCCGTTCTATCCTACTAATAATTTTTTTGTAAAGAAGAATTTTGATGTCACTCATCAACAAGGGAAAATATCATTAGAATGTTTTTAATTGTAGAATTGTACTTCGCATGTATAAATAATGGATTATTTCGCAAACACGAGCTTGTTTATACTACAGCTATGTCATTTGTACGGGGTAAATACGGAATTCCCAAAATCTCAATGCAAGAATGTATGTTTACTCCACTACACTGAAGGGAGAGCAAAAGCGTATGTCTACATTAAAACATTTCCATTCTTTTTCCTGATATCCTGATAGCTCATGTTGTTCTCGGCTGACATGTGAATTTATGGAGGAAGGTCTGCATTATAAGGGAATGCGAAGTATTTAGTGATACACTTGGGGGAAAAATGTCAAGACAAATTTTGGAAATTGACAACAAATAAGCACAACCACATGCTGCTCTCTTCCGTGCTCTGTCAATTGTGGAGGAAAAAATACAAAAAAAAAATGCCGATGAGGGGGGAAGAGCGAGATGCTCTCAATTCTTGAATGTAAAGCAAACAACATTGTCGAACTTTTTTTTTATTCACTCACTTGGACTCATTACCATACCAGTTTGCATGAGAGTGGTGCACGAGGTCGGTTGGGGATGTCCAACAGCAGGTTAAAAATTAAGTTACTTTAAGAGTCTTAAAAAGAAAGTTTCAAGATTTATTAAAAACTTTTTTTCCCTTTTTATTTTTCCTCGAATCCTGTCTTTGAGCTGGAATGTTATTTGAAGTTTTAATCTAGAAACACTCACTTTTTGATTTTCTTTTGATGCAAAGGAATTTCCTGGGTTAAAAGGGGGAAACGTCCCAAATTAGGGATGTTCTTTATGCAGAAAACAGAGTTACTCCCCTCTCATAACTTTACGGTACAATTGGCATTATATAGGGATGCTAAAAGAAGAGCATCGGGACAAGGGCAAAGTTCCTACGTTCACTTCACATACGGTTTACGAATTAGATCCAATGCTTTGTCCTAGATACATAGTCCTCGAAGCTATAGCGTGCAAGTTTAACTAATAGAGATTCAAATGAAGAAAGTCATATCATATGTTAGCAGTTTCCACGGAATTGGAAACTTTTTATGTTTGGCTTAACCTTCAAACTACAGCAACTTGAAGGGAATATGGAATATGTTTTGTTTTAACTTGTGGATAAGTATTCTCCATTGACGCATTTTGGTATCGTATCCTTTCCAGCCGTTATCTTAGATTACTGTTTCGTTCAATTTCAGCAGACAATTATGAGCGTGGCATGTAGATAAGGACGCTTCCACTAACGACAGCAGTTTTATTGATTAACCGAAACAAGTACCATTGACATAACAATAATTACAATTACAATTAGCCTTGGCTCTTGTTTGCAAATTTATCTCAAGTGAAACAGCGCTAAATGTTTTGAAGGCCTCATTTATCTATCTTATCCCACCACAAACACAAACATACAGATATATGTAACCACAAAGTATGATAAGGTTACTTAAAACATCAGAAAATCGGCCACTATTCCAGTTTGCAGGTGTAATTTCTCTAAAAGCAATCATTAAAGCTCTGCAAAATTATACTAGCTAATTCGCAGAGTAATATCCCTGACCTTTATGTACCAGACAACTATATATTTCCACATCATTCAGCCCCTTTCACTCCAATTAGAATAAACAAAATTCCAGATTATCCCGTTATGTCTGTACGTTTGTTTGTTTTGTGACCAATTTTTTATTCCTATCCATTGTAGTCAACATCCTGCGGGCTCCCTTCTAGGTTAAACTTTCATTAGTGCATGGGGTACTTTGTAAGTTCGTAATTTTCTCCGGAATTACACACAGTAAAGTGTACTTACAAAGGGGAATATGATACACTAGAGGAAATGCATAATTATTATTACCTTATTCTCTTTACCTAGTCAACCTCATTATATAATAGCTCTCCTTTATGACAACCGGTGTACTTGAGGTCGGAGAAAGTTGGTCGAGCGGGGGCTGCAGCAAAAAAACACACAGATACATGGTTATAAGTCAGCATTAAATTTTAAATGGGTTTGCTCAATGTGTTTTACAACGGAACGGCCATTATTTCTCCCCCTTTTGAACTATTTAAGGCTACGTCCAAATACCGATGACTGCATGAGATGGTTATTTTTACCCGTAGTTGAATATAGGTAAGATTATATTGGAGTAGAAGCATCTGTTAGCCTTCCACAATCCCTTCCTTTAGTTTCTGGAAATGTTGCGTTGTTGCATAGGGAATTTGTGCATAATGCGTCGGCAATATAAACTTTCCTCGCCTTCACCAAACTGAACCTGAGTGCAGTTAAGTAGTACTACGTTTGGACCTTGTATGGTCTCCTGTAGGCGGGGGAAACTCTCAACTAGGAACTTTGGCTTTGGACAAGAAGCCTATTCTTGGGTTTTTTGTAAGTTTCAATTCCCATTTTTATTGCAGTAATTTGTATCTGAAAAACATGAAAGGAGTCTTCGTCTTTCTGTTCGAGCTCCAGCTTTATGGACAGGCTGAATGGTAGAATGGAAGTGCAATGCGGTAGGGAAGAGGCATTGTGAAAGTTCTTATATATCTATTAATTGGTGCATTTTAAAATTCACCATAAAATCTCAGTATAACCATTTCAAAGGGCAAGTCCCATGGAAAATCTGTTTCCAACTGTGTGAAACATTTATTATTACATGTGTTTGAGTTTTTTTAAGGAAAGAAGGCAATACAACAACAGCGTATATTCATCTGTAAACAAGTCACCCACCCCATACGAAGTTTTCAATATGTAAACGGTAAAATTAAAGAAAACCCCCAAAAACCCTCAAAAAGCGAAAGCCCTGTAGTAATATGCACAAGCTTAGATTTACTATGCTTAACATGGAATAATTCCAACCACGGGCTTGCTTTGCTGCAAACGAGCAGCAGAGTCATTTGGTGTGCCTGTGAGCTCAAGTGGAGCTAATGGTCAGCAAAAAGGATAGAAAAAAACTTGGATATATGTGTACTTAAAGATGAGGGAAACAAGAAGATAAGATTAATATAAAGTATCATAAAAATTACGTGTAACCATATATTACTCTGGAATCCCTTCCGTTATATTTGGTTGTGGTATAACACCATGACTATGGCGCTGTTCATCATTATTTCCCCCCGATATCTCCTCGTTTAGCCCCTTTTGTCTGGGAACTTCTCATTTAGAGAAGTATGTATCTTCATTTGAGAGTTTCTGATGAAACAATTTTTTTTAGTATGGAATGTATATATAGCTGGATACAGGGACCAAGAGCAACATCTGCTCCTTCAGCATCTGACTTTCCAAGAGAAAGAAATCCCAAATACCTCTGATCTTGAGAATGAGCTATCAATGCTTTTGGCTGAGGAGAAAAGTTTTTGTTCGCAAAGGGATAATCAATGTGGACTGGGAAGGAATATTGAGACCACTGTATAAGTAGTAATTGCCAGAGTTTTGTTTCCTCTTTATTCTCCTTCCTGATTTTCTCTGATTGTACTAATATCCCCTTCTACTAGAAACATGGGGAATGACAGGTGGACACAGTTGGGGATTAAGGAAAAATCACGAGATGCACTTCCTAAGAACAATAGATTTTTTCTCTTGGTCATGTCCGACAAGCCACTTAAACATGTTTTGCTGGTGTTGGGTTGATGAAACCGTTGAGAAATCAAGGAAGGGCTTGGGATGAGGGCGATTATGTGCTCGCTGGAGATCCTTAATTAATAAGTAGATGCTGTAGGATCAAAGTCAGCTTTGGCCTCGTGAGCTCAACTATGGATTTAATTTAGGGAATTAAATAATCAATTAAATATCGATACAAAGCATTTTACCAGTTGCTAGCCGAAGCACTCAAGAAATCTTGATGACATAATAATGACGATAGTAGGAAAACTTGCAACTTGCAAGGATCCTCATCATACTTTTTAAAATGGTTGGGTTCTGCTACTCTCGAATTACTTTACAAGTATAAATGCTGAAATGAGCATTTCCGTACTTAATTTGTATAAATGGGAAGAATCTGGAAGATAAATATTTATGCTAGGGCTGAAAAGCAAGCGTAAACAAACTGTTGGTGGTTTAATACATATTTAGATTCGCTCCTGCAGATTCTGAACAATCCGATTTATGTTGGCTAGTCCTTAAGAAGACGCTTGTAGTACGTATCGTGCTCGCAGATTTGCATCAAATTGTTGAGTTTTTGAGTATCAGAATATATAATTTGGCAGAGCTATATAGATTCTTTTTCTATAATTAACAGATCTGCTTGGTAGACAGTCTGCTATGATAAACGCACGTAGAAAGTTTCATCAATATTGCGATTTCAGTTATTAATTTAAAATTTAGGATAAAGTATTTTTTAAAAAATGGGAAAAACCTTAAGCTTTCAGCTCGTTCCTGTAAAAGCTACGTGTTCCTAACACTAGTGCTTAGTTGGAAAATAATGGAGGGAAAATAAATGTTGTGCTTATGCTTTAATAAATTCGGATGGCTCAATTGGTGCGTGAAATGAAGTAGCTTTTGGAATTAACCCTGCATGGAATTTAGCGTTTGGCTGGATTTCCTCCCTTCCATATACTCTGAAAGTCTACGAAAAGAAGACACAATGAAAGGACTTGTAAAAATTGAGTTGATTAAACGCCATCAAAGCAATTCTACAAATTTAGAAAAGTGCAAATTACAGCGGGGAAAAAGTCTGATGTTGATGAGTAAAGTTAATTTCCGGTCTAGTTCTTTTATAATAAGAAAAGTATTGTTTACAAGGGAATTCACTTTCTATCTGATATTTGTTGTAGAAAGTTGAGCATCCTGTTAATTGAACTATTTTTGTCGTAATGAAAGTAACGAAAGTAACGAAAGTAAGTTATCCTTTCCCCTCAAATCCAAGTACCGCCTTACACTAATGTACACTCATACATATGCTACTGGCCTGTGCTTATATCTGTAGTTGTGGAATAAATTTAGATCTAGGACTAAGTGACGGCATGAAAAACTAAATTAACGCAGTTACTGGAAAAAGTACACTTTCCTTGTGCAATATTTTCTCCTGCAATTACTGGCAATCTATTCATCATCTTCATGAAATATTTAATACCCCGTATTCTGGCAACCCATGTCAACAATATATAGCAAATGTTAAGTTTTCCTTTCACTTTGACCATCATCCCCGGCCACTTTGAGAGGCTTCAGCTAAAACTTCAAGTACTACTGATGAAAACTGGATAAGAAGAAAGAAATGACTGTTGCGTCAATTCAGATTATTTATATACGGGGGCTAAACCAAGTTTTCCATATTAAGTAGACAATGTTTACATGCTACGCTACTCAGTTTTAATTAGAGAGTTAATTACCGAGTTTTTACTACGTTCCAATCATGTTTCAAGATGCAAGTCAAGTTTTGGCTACTTTCACATATACCCAGCTGGGTATTTCTGCATAGGAGTTTTTTCTGCTGAAAAGCATCGCCAAGAAATATGATGACACAGTTCTCCCCTTCTAGAGAGATATGTACAAAACTTAATGTGTTTTCATTATTGAAACCTCCAAGGAGTATAGTTAAATTTGCTGGATGCTACAACACACAATATGTTTTCTTTAGTTTTATTCGGGTTAGTATAAACTTCAGTTTTTTCCCTGCAGCTCATAACATTTATGTTGCTGTATGAGAAATATCAACCAATCTTATAAAATCGAGGCTGTTATAAGTAATGCATGCATGTTTCCCATGCAACTGACATAAAATCTATATCACTACTGTCTCGCCTCCATATCATCATCCTCTCAGTCCGAATTATGAGGCGTGTCGAGTTGGCCACATATTTCGTGCTTTGTTCATACGTGTATGTTGCAGAAGTAACCATATTATATTGGCATTCTACACGGGTGACTCTGAGCAGCTAACCTTGTTTACTAAAACATAATCGGGATAATTGTAATTACCCCTTAATTGGATAAATTCAATCATGTGAAACATACTTGCCTGGTGGAATGCACCAAGCACCACTAAAGATAATACTTAACAAGACTAAAAAATATTTTTCGAAAGTACCAGTTCAGTTTCCCATTTGATTTCCCATCCTTACGTATTTAAAATAGGCTATGGTGCCCCATAAATTTTATAGTTATGTATCCACTCCAAAGCCTCTTCCATTTTGTACACATGCCTGGACTTATAAAAATGCTAGAACTGGGAATAGATTTTCCGAGAAGGGAAATTCAGGAAATAAAACAAGACAACTCGTATTGATGCATTAAGCCCTTCCCTTCTGCTTCACATTTCATGCAGCGTCAGTGATTTTAACTTAAGTTATCAATTTTTTTTCTGCAGCAAAAAAATGCAGCCATTGTTCTGGCAGAGACTCGATGATTATACACGGATTGATGGAAAGTAAAATTTTTTGAAAAGCTCGGTGCACTCCGTTCTCTGGCATCAAGGAGGAGCACTGAACCAAACCTAGTTTGCATGCAATATAAGCTGCCATGTAAGATATCAAAAAAATGGGAGAGTGCATGTGTGCATTTATGCGTTGTTAAATCAGTGATGTTGTACTTAATGTAACAAACGGGGATCTAGAATGGAAAATGAATTACCATGTTCATATCCCTTTTCTACACCAGAGGAAACACCACTGTGCGATGGAATAAATAAATTGATTTTGGGAAAGTATTATGAAAAAACAAACCCCTCTTTTAAGATAGGAAGTATAAAAAAAGTTTATGCACTAAAAAGATGTGAATGAATAATTCGAGAGAAAGGCGACGTGACGTTGCGTGTATTGCTGTTGAGCATAAGTTAGCAAATCTATAATTTATAAAGATCTCATGTATGTGTGCTGTGCATGTGCGATATTAGACATTATGGATAAAAAAGTATATATGTTTGGCACACACCAATGAACCACCGTATACGTCTTTTCTCCTTCTTGTCTGGCTGCCTTTTACTTACTTTCTTGTTTGATAGTCGTCGATCCTTTATGCAGATAAAAGTGAAAAGACAGGAGTTTTGGATGCCATGCAGGCAGTGAAATTTATATCCATTTTGGTTCCAAGAAAGAAGCCCCTATCCCCTGCTTCCGCATATTTCCTTACATTGCACGGTTGAGCAACCCCTTTTCAATTTTAGTTTCCTAAAGATGCGTCGACAAGTTTTTTCCACTATCACTCGAAATGAAAAAAAGGGGGGAAATCGAACAGTTGTAAGGGAAAAGGCAATCATTTATACTTTTCACCTTTCCAACATGTGCTGATTTGTATTAGAGGTGAATCTGCGAATATAAATGGGAGGGCACGCGACTCTCTGGTAAACAAAAAGATTTCTTTTATGATTGACCATTTCTCCTACTCCTTTTTCTCAATCAAATCCTGAAATTAAGGAATAAGTCAACTTCACATTACGAGTGGCCCGTGTAATAAGAATTGGGAGCCACTTAGTTGGAGAAAGCTACCTACGGTTACAAGTATTACTTATTATTTTACTGGAACTATTCTTGTATCTCTCATATTAGCTCTTGCTACCAGGAATACTCGTGATTTTCTTTTTGAAAAAAGAACAAGACTCAGACAAGACGATTTTTTTGAGTGAGTTGAATTCAAAGAAACAAATCATGTGCCTACCTTTCCTCCTCCCCGTGTGTTCTACCATTCGGCACACACAATGGAAATAATAAATTCTCAGCATATCATTTAAATGAAAATCTCGACTCTGGGGTTTTGAAAAATCAGTATTCCGGAATAAGACCAACCTTTGAAATCCCACAACACTGTTGGAAGACTGGAGAATGAAATCTCGTGGAAAAGGGGAAGCTGACATTAGAAAAAGTGAAAACAAGCATTTCCTTTTCCCCCGCTGTATTAGCTCTGCATATATATATCCCTTTTTATCAATTCAGTCTCTGATTTATGGGATGAAAGGAGGGGGTTTCAGATATTAATTAAGAAATTCTAAAGAGTCTAAAGCATTCACTGTATTAATATATTTGATGTGAGTAAGAATAGAAGATGAAATACCAAAAGTCGCTTTGTCAAAACGAAACCACGTCATGTGACTTATACCTCTGCTCAAATAACGGAAATTATTAAGCAATCTGCTAAATCCGCGAAAATTAAATGAATTAAAAAAAAATCCAGGAGGCTTCCCCCCTGACAAATTGTAGACTTTTCGTATTGAACACTTTTCATTTTTATAGTGATGAACTTCAGATTTCGGAATCCCATCTAATCAGAAAAAGACACACATTTTATCGTAACCCGAGAAATCTGAGAATTGCCAGCATGTAAATAAAGAAGGAGGAGGATACGGATGATCGTGGTAAGTGTACCGTTTCAAATGAGTTCGTTTTACTCACTCACTCCGCTCTTCCTTCTGCTAATGTTACGCTTACTGACTTTAGTGGCCTTCTTGACAAAATAAATGTACTCAGTTTATGTAGCAGTGGAGAATTGCGACCTGAAAGTCTAAAAAGTCACAATATACATGTCAAAGATCAGTGGAAAAGAATGCCTTAACTCTCCTCTAGTGCTTCTTGCAACCTTGTGTGATCATCGTCTAGAGAAAATAAAAGATTGCTTGAAAGCCCAGTTATACAGTTATCCTGATACGTATCACTTTCCTCCGAAACCAATATGAGAGGGTGAAAGTTTACCAGTACTTGTCTTGTTTTATGCGATCATACTCCGCTCAGTCTCTCCCCTTCCATCCTAGAAAAAAAGAGTTGACTGCTGCGTCTTTGTTCTATGGATGGTCAGTGAGCTGGAACATGTCGTTACCATTAGTTTCCTTTATGGATCCCTACTTTGGTCGTCAAACTATATTAGATTAGTCTAAAATGAAAGGCAGGTGAAGTTTGGAAATAAGAATACTATCAAAATTGGACGGTAATTTTTTAAAGTAAAGGGCTTATTTATTTAAACTTTTGCTAAAGTAAAAATTTTATGCATTATGTTACGTTTATATTTGACAATCTGACTTTGCAAGGAACTGAGCAATCAGTAGATCAATCTGCTCAATTCAAACTTTCCAAATTACCTGTTCAGACTCACGCTGTGTGTTAGTTTTATCTTACCGATATTACATCTCTCCATAATAGTTCCATGTAAGAATAGAAAAAGAACTAGGTTGAACATGGTAAGCAAAAGGATTCATAAATTCATTGATTATGTATGCCACATAAATTATGTGACACAATTAGTCAAAGTCAAGTAATCACGCTCCCAACAGCCATCTCTGTTGGGGAAGCCAATTAAATGGTCGATATTGGTTATAAAATACTTTTTAAAATGGAAATATACGCATTCAAAACATCCCATCTTCCGTTCATCTGCTCAGACTAAAGTAATAGCGGAAGTTCAAATGAGCACCATATGTTTCTCTTCCCAAAGGAAAATCTCGTTATTAATGAAAAAGCTTTCTGACTATTAAAATCCTCGTGGGAATGGGAAGCCCAAGTATATTTATACCAAAAAATGGGAAGATTTAGGAGCACTTTTTCACCAAAAAAAATCCCCAACTTAAATAATATAATCATACCAAGAATATATTTAATTCATGGAACTGCTCCTCCACAAATATTTTTACTACTTAGTCTTCCAACTTCTTGAATTTCAACTTCAAATCTCTTAATACCTCTTAAGTACTGGACATTTTTTTCTACATTTTTTTTTTCGGGGAAGTTGTGTGCTAGCTATTTCCTCCAGCTAATGCTAGAAAAATCTCATTGGGAAATCCTTGAATAAATTACAAAAGCGCATTGCTTTTAACCAAAGACCGGCACATTAGTAAAAGGAGACATTTTTTTTAGAATTTAAAATTTTGCTGAAATTCTGGTATAGTACGAGAGCAAGACTTTCACAAACTAAATTCATGAAATGTTGATTCTGATCAAATTTTAGGCCATTAGATTCATCACGCTCACTATCACCATCATAGCTGATAGGAATGTGTTGTTATTCCTGCGAAGACGTAAACGGTACACGTTTTCTTTCGGGAAAATGTGTAGGGATGGGATCAATGATCGCTAGAAATAATAGAAAATCTTTGATCCATTCAGAAGTCAATTGACCTTAGCGAAGAAATAATGAATGGAAGAGCAAGGAAAGTGTAGGATTAGTATAGTAAATTGACACAGTTCAGCTCTTCTTTGGATAATCTCCCCTTTTACGATCCGAATCCTAAACTAATAAAATTCTATCGATGAAAATGTCCCATCCCAAACATACCTAACGCCCAGGTACATGCTGTAGGGAGGCGTAAGTATGCCATAATAAAAAATGTTTGCTCGCTCCCCTGTTGTCATTTTCGAAAAATAAGTATAACAATTAGCCAAGAATAAACTTGTTCGATAGTGGAACGACTCAGAGATATCTAATAAAATTAAATTGCGTAACAGAACCGGGCTCTTTCCGAATGATTTGTACACTGATGTTTCCCATGGCTGGTGATGCGTACATTGTTTGGAGCACGCTATAAAACGACAGCTAATGCTAATGCTATATGGAAGTTGGGACGTGATACTTTCTAAATGGGTTCTTGTGCGTTTCACTTTTACTTTACTATTAAGTATCCGTGAGCGAAGGCGAAAAGTAATTTGTAACATTGTGGAGCTCACTAACAATCCAAAAGATTCTATATCCGCTGGGTTTCTCCCCATATAAGAGACTTTTCTGGGGTGTCTAATAGCTATCAAGGAATCTTGATAGGTGCATATGTTAGTAAACGGTTCATTCTTAGATTTTGCTTGCTCTTGTTAAATTATATATTTTTTTCTTAAATTCTCGTTGTTAGTATAAGTATAACAATGTCTACAAGCGTAATGTACTGTTTCTATTGTTTTAAGCAGTGCTGTACGATCTTGCACGTAAAAGTAATGCATTTTATTCCAATGCAAATTTCATAGTTTGAACAATTATAGGGTAGTTGAACCAACAATTCAACAAACTGCTGTGTATCTGTTTCATTGGTTTGTAACCAGTAACCAGACTGGCACGGAAATTGGGTCAACCATAAGAATCGTATTGAAACTGGGGCGAATCGAACGTGAAACAACCGATCGTGAGATTTTGTAAACATGTAAGAAACAAGTTGCTGTGGGACATTTTGGATTGAAATTGTATGCCCTCTTATGATGGGTTAAAGTTGGGAAGAACATTTTTTGGAAAACTACTAAAGCGTCCTGCTTGCAAAGTTTGCAACTGGTTTAATTTTCTTATCTGTACGTTAGGTACGCACTCTGTTGTTGTTTGTTCAGTGAATATTTCACGTAATTTCGCAACCGATTATACTTTTAATATCTTGAGTGCAACTAGGAGTGTAAGTGACGTGACACATTTATAATCAGAAAGAAGAAACTAAACGCGTGGAACTTGTTTGGTGACTTGTACAAAACTTCTTTCACTAAATAACAAAACAAATATCATTTCACAAGGATGCATTATAAATGCAATTTATATTATTCAATTCAATTTGTATTGTATTCATACCTACATATTTCAGATCAAAACAAAACCAAAATTATTATAACAACAACAACATATTAAGACATATTAAGTATTATGCAGCTTCTGTCTGGCTAAATCGAGATTTTTGCATATAGACCCAAAGCCCAATTTATAGCCGTCACAAGGAAAACGTTCAGTATATTCTGATATGTTACCTCAACAGCATCGGACGCAGTTGAACATGCTCCCTTCTAGAATAATTTTTGCCAGGTTGTTATTATGCCAACATACACAATGAAAGATGTACAAAAGAGTCAGTCAGCCAACCACACGATTCCCAGTCAACGATCAACAGATAACGGTTAGGCTAACAATAACAGGAAATTGACCATGGTAGCAGGCTAAGATTTCACCAAAGTCCTTGCTCGCCATACTAGTGCATTGTTTAACACAATACAATTCAAGATGTTGTTATACCTATTCAGGTGGTTTTTTTTTGCCATACTTTGTTCTCAACTTTAAACAAACTTAGAGCAGCCTGTGTGAAAAAAGTAAAACAGAATTACAGCCATGTATACAGATATTTTTTGTACACAACAGCCCAAAAAATTTCTACTATTAAAGCAGACATTATATTGCGGAAAAGCACAAACCTAAAAATGATCGTAGAACGTGCCAACTAGACCATCTGCTGTAATTCTCTCACAACAGAAACTTTAAGCTTTCACTTAAGGCCAAGACATAACTTGGCCTAAACTCAGACGGAGGGAACGTTTCCCTCCTTTCTCTTTCTGTCGTTTTTCTGCCGTTCCCTGCCATTTCCAGAGCTCATTTTCCCGTCAGAAAAAGACACGGTGGCTCATTGTTGAGCATTGTACTGGCTGTCGAAACTCCTACTACACTTTAGATTTTTTGGCATATCCATTTACTCGCCATTAGCCTTACCCTTATATATTTCAGTTTTCACGCGGGAAGCAAGATAAAAGGATGAGAGAAAAAATAAATGTAATCGTTTAAATGAGTGTTTGCGAATAAGCACTGAGGAATGTGAACAGTTTGCCTCAGATTCTCGGAAATACCAGCAGTGTAACGAGGAATAAAACGGGAGCAGAGTCCAGAGAAAATGCTTTGTTCATTCTTGATTTTTTTAAAACAGAACAGGCAAGCCATCAGATTGAGGAAGTGGTGCGAATGCACTCCAACAATAATAGTATGAAGTGAGTAGGACGTACTTGTGCGTACCTTAAAGTGGGAGATCTCTCCTCTGCTCTTGGGTCCTTATAACCTGATATTTATGTCAGAGTTGTAACTAACTACCCTTATTAGTACGGACAGAGGGGTATTTTCTGTGTGATGAATGGGACGTGCTTGTCACTTGTCTTTGTCCTTCTTGTTCAAGCACTTATCTGTATCATTCTATATAACAAGTTTGGAGGATTGTGTGGACCTTAGGCATATCAGTGAGCATTAAGATGCCTATTATTAGGTATATAGGGTTTTTTATTTTCCGGGGAAAAATATGTATAACTGGACGAGTTCGTAATAATAAGGCTAATATGTTCTCAAGAAAGCAAAAAAATAATAAAGAGATATACGAAATGAAGGAAACTAGTAATTTACAAACTTCTTTGGGAAGAGCAAACGCAGCGTCTGTCTAGTTAGTTTTTGGTAATAAGATTTGCTATTAAATATAAAGGACAAAAAGGGATGTATTTATTTGAACATAGCAGATTTCACTTCATAACATTGGATTGTGGAAACAATAAGAATTAGGATTTTAGCAGAGAACACATTTTCTCCGAACATGGGAATGTATGAAAAAAAAATTGGTGAAAGTGTGGAAGGCTGAAGGGGACCGAGGCTGGGGCATGGATTTGGCTCCTCTAGACTTTGTCGGCATAGTTTACTAGGTATATGTAGGAAGGAAGAGAAAGTCTGGATATATTTCTTTCCCCTTTTCTTTCCCTTATTTTTTATTATTTTCGTCTGTCGTTTTTGCGCTGAAATTAAGTTTCCTCTCATCAATTTGGTTAATTAAATTTTCGGATTTCATTCAGCTCGAGATTATATTGCTGGTGTTAGTCAGATGTGCAGTGAAGGACAAAAGACGGGGAAAGGGGATAAGGAGAGGAAGGAAGGTGTTTGTAGAAAGCTGGGCTGAGACGACAAAAGTTTTTTTATAACTTTGTCACCAACAAGCAGAGCTCACGACAAAATTGTATTAAGTGTTGCTTTCCAGTGGTTTCCCAAGTATTAGAGGTAAACGAGGTGGCTCATTTTGACGATTATTCTAAGAAATCCCAGTAAATCTCAACTTGTTCAGAATTCTTCTGCGATAATGTGTGTAAACTTTCTTTTGGGGTTCTTTTACAGATTAAACCAAGTTGCAAGTTTATGGTGGGAATATATTTGATTATTTTTACTTTTATTGCTGCGGCATTACATACGCACGGCTTCATAGTCCCTTGTAACTGGGACTTGGTTTTTTGCTGATTCCTTAAGCTCCAACTTTTCCTTTAAGGGGCTCCACATTATAGGATTTAGATTTTATGCTGCTACTTCCCCCCTATATTAAGCTATGCTGGGGAGCATTAGATTCACTGAAAAGTGCTTAATCAGCTTCTATAAACATTATAGCGCCAAAAGGCAAGCGCATTCATTGATAATAACTATGGAGGACGTACTTATTTATGAACATTTTAATCCTAATGAGTGCAGCTGCTGAGTTGGACACAAGTCCATGAAATTCTATAAAGCTGAAATTTTAAATCAAATGAAGAAATGTGCATGATTAGGATAAATGAAGCTTTTCTTGGAAACGTCTCATGGGAATTACGCCAGACTTTATCTACATCCATATCTTAAATGACTAATGCATAATTTACGGCTCTTGAAAATCAACTTTTGGTGACTAGTCCAAAAATGATTTTTTGGAGAAAACATAGACTAGAAAATTTGACTCAAAAGGGAAATGCAACTTTCCTGTGTCGGATGAAATTAAAAAGCATGTCGAAAAAAGAAGCTTTATTTATTTACCTAACTATTTATCGTAATCATTGACGATGAGGCGAAGGACTATTGATGATCCCCAGTGTTGACTACTTTCATAAGGGCCCATTGAAAAGGTGCATCAATGGACAAGGCATATAATACGTTGATGTGTGTTTACTTAAAACTTAAAATCAGCCACCCACCTCTCAAGACTAATATCAAAGTATTTACCTTACATTTACTTAGCCTTCAGCCTTTTTTTCTTGAATTGAGGCCCATTCTAGATAATATCCCATTTAGAAAGACTAGTCCATATACAATCCTATACATAGAGTTCGTACTAGTTCTAGATTTTTTTGAGCGCCTTAAATCAGCAGATCTTAATAACATCGGGCAGGAAATCCATGGAAGTGGAAGTGTTATACAGGGAAGTAGATGGATTTCTTCCATTAGTCAAGTCCGAACATCTGGAACTTTTATACAACACGTAAACCTCTTAGCATCTGTCCTTATTGAAGATGAGACAGTTTTTGTAGCCATTTATTAAACCAAAAGTGACGGAGACGATGGAGTAAGTAAATGCAACCAGTACCGGGCATAATGTCTTATCATGGTTCGGAATGTACGCACGTACAGTCACCACACATTTTTATGACGCGTGGAAAGAAGGAAACTGATATTGTTCTTATACTACTTTCACTCGAGTTATGTGACTCCACTGACGTTAGAACACATTTCAGGAAAACATGTATTTTTTTACCTCTTTATTTTCTCCCATCCTCCTCATTCATACACAATGTAGTTCCCTTTGTAACGTACATCTTTAGCTCTTCCCAGAACCCGAGCCGTGCTGGAAGTTATCGTGTTTTCCCATTCAGGTATGGTGATAGTGAGACCCATATCTCCAGCATCAATATGTATTGGAGTGAGGTGCTAGACCATATAAAAAAGAAAGTAGGTTGACGTGAGCAAATAATACAAAGAGATGGATAGCATGATGGTAATGGGTTATACACCCTCACGGGAGAGTTTTTTACTTGGAGTATAGCCACCCTAAATAGTATCTGCATAAGCTTTCTTTTTTCCCCCTGCTTTCTTCTCCAACGCCAATACAAAGCTTACGTGATAAGTCTTGGTTTCCACCAACATTCTTTTCTATTTTTACAGGATGAAAAAAAAAGTTTGCATTACTTTCCCTTTTAGTTTTAGTGAGAAAGTAATGGCATATAAGGATATTGACGCACTTAGTGAATGGCTGCCTAAGTTGTCTAACGTAAGTTGACTCACTTGCGAGAATGAATAAGTAGTAGGTAGGTATGCTCAGCGTATTTTTAGTATGTATTGTTGCACCCGCGGTCTTTGAGGATAAATGTTGGTGCACATATGATATGGATGTATTATCAAAACCGTTAGCCTTTGTGAAGCGTAAACAACAACAGAAGCGAGATAAAAGGAGTTTTAAGCTTTTGGATAAGAACTTTGCTTGAATGAGCATCTTGGCAAAACTAAAGTAAATAGATGCATGGATATATATATGTCAGGAAATAAAAATGGGGAGGGAGACACACGTTGTTGGTATATCAATATCCTGGGCTCCGCATTTATAAACATGTAGCTCGGAGGAAAAGGAGAAAGTGCGAGTTTTTGACTTGTGACACTCACAGTCAGATTCTGACTGACTGAGTGGAATCAGGAAACTAAGGGTACATGCACTGTAAGTAGGGACTGTGATGGTATAAGTCCTATTGGGACTTGAGAGAAACTGTCAGTGGTCTCTTTTGATCCTCACCACGTCACCGCTGAGTATTTCATGGGACGTTTGATGGAAAACTTTTGTAGGAAAAAGAAACTTGCTTTCTCCCCTTGGTTGAGGAAACTCGGTATTACTCCCAATCTTAAGTATATTTTGGGGAGAGGAAATTTTTTCCGTTTACTTTAAGAAAATATCCCGGAAGCATATTATTATATGTTATATATCAAACTATTTGTCATGACCAGAAGAGCTGCTTCCCCCATTTGTTAACTCCTGGTCGTTTCAACCTCAGGTGAAAAAAAAACTGACAGTATCTTTGGTACAAGTTTTTTTTTCCGTTGTCATTCAGTTTAGTAACTTGCAAATAAATTGATGGAACATGATAAGTCGAATCTGACGGTCCCAGCGTCACATTCTTACTTGCTTCTGTGAGCTACCTATTTTTTGTGAGGAAATTAGTTGACTCCTTTTTCGATCCACAAGCAATACCTAGCTGCAGTTCCAAGTGGAAAAGGAAGTTAACCTATAATAGTTGAAATCTGAACTTCAAATCAAATATCTGCTTTACAACCTGAGCCTGAGGTGGAAGTCTCTGAGAACTAAAGCATTTGCATGGAATGCGATATATTTTAACATAGACTATCAGCTGTCGTATGTAGGATCGATATGATAAAATATGTCACTGGCATAATGGATTCCAATGCATTTTTCAATATGAGCTCATGGCACATTTTTTTTATAAATAATTATGAAGACATTACACCCACCAGGTTTTTTAAATTCTGCAATTTCTATCATTGAGAAATAAATGCTATTAGACATGATGGATATGGAGTAAATACAAAGATGCGAAAAATTCTTATGCTAAATTTTTCTGCATTCATTCGTAGCAAAAGTAAATACCTTGCGATAAATAACCCCACTTTTGCCCAGCAGGAATAAATATCACACTTCCAATCTTATCCGTTGTGATTTGTTTGCTTCAGCCCTGTTCAAATTTCTCTAAAGTCTATGCATCCCTTACGAGTAGTTGTACTTGAACCTATAAATTATTTTAAAAGCACTATAGCTTCTCTCCCCAAACTGATCATATTTTTTTCCAGCCAACTTTTTACATGAGTGATCCGAACTGGAGTAGGGAAACAGGGAGAGAGAGAGAGAAAAGAAGCAAGTGTAAAAGTGAGAATCCGCCTCAAGTTAAGGCAGACAATGAGATTTATAGAGAGCTGAAGACAAGACTTGTACTAACTGTTCTTGAAAACAGTCCTATTGTATTTACTATTTACCAGGGTGGGAAAGCCAGAAAATTCATATTTACACAATAAGGGAGAAAAAAAAATCGAATCTACAGAACAATTCCTCTACTCCAGGAAAAGAGGTGTATGCATGGCTGGGAAACAAGGAAAAACGCAAGTTACGCAGTCTGAAACACGAAAATACAATCGAAACAAGCCAGAACAGCAATATCCGTTGTACTCTCTCCAACAAACTAACTCATGAAAAGGGAAGAACAGAAGAGGTTATTTGCTGCTCCTCTGTTTCCCCAATAACCGTATAAATAGAAGGATTCTCCAATGATTCAAGTGGGAAAGCTCTCTGGCTTCCTTATGCTCCTCCATACATTCCTTAACTACAACAGCTTTCTCAAAGGTAGTAGCTGTTCTGTTCTGCTCTTCCCAGTTTTGCTTTCTCCGGGAAGAAAAAATATACCAGAGAATACAAGAAGAAGAAGAAGAGAAAAAAATGCCCAGCCAGACAGTCATGCAGGCGAAGTAAAAAGATGTGTCGAAAATGGAAGGGAATCGGATAGTTGAAGGAGATCAAGCCGAGGCCAGCCACTAAAACTTCTTGAAAACGTGATCTCCATTTGAAATAACAACCACACAAGAAAAGTACACAAAAGTATATTCATATTTGGAGTGAGAGTATACCACATCATTTTCACATATTTCCTATTAGTCCTGCCCCCTTTATAATCAAATATCTCTACACATTCCAGACTATAGGAGGAGCAAGGGTAACAATGAACACAAAACAGATAGATTATAGGATATATAGTGCTGGTTGTTAGGCCTAAAGCAAATAGTCTGGAGTAAGTAAGTAGTTAGCTCCGGCTTCTGCTAGTTCTACAAGGGGAACATTGAGCAAAAGTCCCTTTTCTTATTCTAATAGCGCTCCACTAGTTTCTTCCCTTGTTAAACAAGTTATACATGTACTAGGGTTCCTGAACACGGCGTGTTCTACACGGTGTTGACTCACCACAATGGGCAATGCTGGTATTTCCTCCATGCTTTCTCCACTTTCTACGGGGAGCGTAATAACACCTTCCGTAAAATAAATAGAGCTACAGGAGACAAGTCGACACCTTCATCAGCGTGATGATTGCGATGCTCCCTATAAATAACTGAGGACAAGTGTTAGAGCTAGCTGTCACCCATCCCTCGTATCAGCTCTCTAGGTACTTAAGATGAAACCTTGGCTTTCATAAATAAGTATTAGCTCCCATTATACAGTCTACTTTACGCCTAGCCACATTGGTAAACATCAATTATCACCTTTGACAGTTTCCCTGGTGTGGGAAAGTTCCATGCTATGCTCCCTTGTTCTCCCTTTGCATGAAATTTATCGGAAAACTGAAAAAGTGACAGATACGGGAAGATGTAGTAACTAGAGATCTTTTGTGCACAGAAAAAGTAATAATGTTTCCAGAAAGTTTCTTGAGCAAAAAATACAGTTGAATGGACATGGTCATATTGTGTTCATGTAAAGGTTAGTTACACGAGGATGAGTTTCTTTGCTGTGAAAGCAAATGGTAGATTTGATGGACAGGTTGATTCCCTTCATAGTATGATGTTCAAATTTAGTTGATACTCTTTGCTACTCAGTGAGCAGAAGATGTGGAAGGGAGGGATAGACGAGAGTGAGCTGCAGACGCGGACAGGTTGTTTGAAATACTGAACAAAGCGACAGCAAATTGGCAGGAAAGCAAAATGATAAAATGATGAATACAAAGGACTCAAACCCATGTGACACATTTCTTGGCATTTAGCTCTTCTGACAAACAATTGTTTGGAAAAAATGTCCTTCATTGTGTGTTCACAGTGGCTTACACTACCTTCCATTTTTATCTACGGTGAAGGACAGAACCCAAAAGGATGGATTTAGTCGGAAACCAGTCAAACTCTACAGGTTATCAAAAATAATCAAATGCTGTAAATGGGCCAATATCAATCACTTTCGAGCGTACTGCTTTATTACGCAGCTCAATAAAGCTGCGTAATAGGATCCCTCTACTCACTGGGAGAATGTCCGTCCGTCCGTCCGTCC